>JAFJYG010000355.1:0-49448 GCA_017366145.1 Cadophora sp. M221 | reverse complement strand
ACCGGCACCCTCCCCCTCCCAACCCACACCAACAACTCCCCTCTCATCCTCATCCCGCAAACCACCACCCAAACACTCACAAGCCGAATCTCAATCGTGACACCCGCCCCCGAACTCCGCCGTCGCCAATGGAGCGTGAACACGCTCCCCACCGAAACAGAAACAGACTACTACTGGGACGGCGACGAGCCGTTTTCCTGGCCCGCGGGGGAATATCCACCGTGGCTGCCTCCGAATGGGGGGACGATAGTTAATACCGGGCGGTTGACTGTTACGCTTGGGAAGCGAGTTGATGGAGGAGGGGGAGAGAAAAGACAACTCAATCCGATAACGTATAATCCCGGCGGTGGATGGGGAAACACCGTTCTTCCTGTAACGACGGAGACAGAGCCGAGCTGGTGGGGAGAGGGCAAGACGTTCACGTTTGCAGGGCAGACTTTTACGATTGGTGGGACGGGCATATTGACTATTACGCTTGGGAGGCCGCCGAGGGATTTGGGTGTTGGGACTGCGGATGTGAAGGGGAGGCAGGAGTTGAGCTATGAGGGCGGGAGTACGAGAGATGGGACTGGGAGTGGGACGGACGGGCCGGTTGTTACGTATACGGATGCTTATGGGGAGGTGAGGACTGTTACCGTTGGGGGGAGTGATTCTTTGGGGTTTACGCAGGCGCCTCCGTAGGTTTCTGGGATTAGTTAAGAGATGAGTGAGATGCTAGGAGAGTGCTGGACGCTCGGCGGTTTGATTTATCGCAATTGGTTAGTATGTTTTGCTTTGGAATGTGTGTTTATGCATGAGACGAATGTCAAGTCAGAAGGGAAAGTGAAGGATAGTACGTAGGTACAGTGTGAGCTTTGTAGCTAGTATAGGTAGTCGAAGATGAGACGACAGTATGAAAGATGATAGCATGAACCTTTTCCCATGCACACTTTTAAGATATGTACAAAGCAGACCAAAGCACAAGATAAGCAAGTCAACCACCCTACCCACCCATTCATCCATCCATCAAGCCACGATTCCCATCCTATCCCGTTTCCGACACCAGCCGACTTTGCCAAGTCCCGAAACCAATCGCCGGCCGTGACCCAAACAAAGCACCGTTAGCGTACATAATGAAAGATAGAGATCTACTCGGCCTTGCTCTGGCTTCTAGTCTTCCTCTCAGCACGTCCGGTGGCAGGGACCTTCTTCTCCTTGGCGGGTTTCTTGTCGCCGTTAGCCTTAGGACGGCCGGGCTTCTTCTTCTCTCCATTTTCCTTCGCTGCTGCTGGAGCAGGAGCTGCGGTTCCGTTGCTCGTTTTCTGCTTCTTGGTGTCTTCTGCAGGTGTGTCCTCGGCCTTCTTCTCGGCTTCGGCATCGACCTTCTCGTCTGCCTTTCTCTTGTCTCCGGCTTGAGCTTCCGAGCTCTCATCCTTCTTGTCTTCCTCTTTCTTCTCCTCAGGCTTCTTCTCTTCGGGTTTCTTTTCGTCGGGTTTCTTCTCCTCTGGCTTGTTGTCATCCTTCTTTTCCTCTTCCTTCTTCTCTTGATCTTTCTTGGGCTCTGAGGAAGTGCCGTTCGATGTGGATGCGTGGCTTTCGACATTCAGCCTATGCGAATGTCGGAGTCAGTACAATTTCTTTCAATGTTCTAGCGAGCATGTCTGGGGGAATCCGAGTCCGTCTTGCACCATGACACATTCGGACATTGCCCAAGACATTCGAATTGGAGTACCTACTCGCTTGCTTTCTTGACGACATCGTTCCCTGAACGCTCGATATGTACGGCAGGGTTTCCTTCTTCGCCATGTTTGGTGATCTCGTTCCCGCGGTGAGAGACAACTGTCACATCGCCAGCCTTGACTTCAGCGGCAGTTCCGGATGGTTGACCACTTCCCCAGCTCCAGGAAACTAGAGTAAACAGTCAGCGGATGAGAGCCGGTTGCAAAGCTAGTGGTCTATGAAATCTCATTGAAAGACAAGACAACGTAGGGCTATATTCGGGAAGATATATAGTTTCGGATTTAGCATGATATCGCCGATGAGAATGCTTATGAAGCTTCCTTTTGGCAGTGATCGCAGATCTGACAGAAAGCTGGGGTTTCAAAGGAGATATATTTGTGAGATTGGAGAGTGAGAAGCCAATTGAGTCCGTTCCGTCCAAAATGAACACATCCTCATACCTTTGTCTCCTTCTTGGACTTGGTTTGCAGACATGGTATGGATAGCGGAATTCGGTGAGTGAAGGTTGGAAGAGGAAGAAATTGATTCTGCGGATCTAAAGAGATGAATTCCGCGACTTAGAAATGGTGATTGGGAAGGCTGCGCGATGAAAAGTGATGGGTTGCGACTGGAAAGTGAGATGTTGAGATGAAGTGACGTTCGGGAAGAGGAGGTCTGTATATGACGCTATCCCGGTCTATTTTGGAGAGGCGAGAAAGGAGGGAACTGGGGAGGTACAGAACTGGATGGGCTGGACTGCACTGCACTCAGTGCACTGCAATGGCTGGATGGAGGAGGACTGTGGGAGGCGAACAGGGAAAGAACGATCCACTGGGCTGAACTCAGTGGGAATGGCCAATGGGAGCAGCGGAACAGTAGGAGGGAGGAGATCCAGCCACAGCTGAAGTGGAGAGCGACAGGGGTTGGACCCAGCGAATCGAGCGAATCCCATGCGCCGGCTTGAACATAATGCGGGGAAGTTTCACTCCAACATCCATGATCTGCGAAGCACAGGAAGCCTCTGGGACGTCAACCCTCTTGACCTGAGGGTAGTATGGGCAGCCAATGTGTAATTGGACGGAAAGTATATCTTCATTGATGTAATTCATTTCTGTCCCTTTGGAGTTTCTGTGTGTGGCGCTGACATTTCCGATGGAGCAGTTTGACGGAGCAAATTCGGTACCTGAATTGGCCTCTCGATTGGTGGATGTGCTCAAAATGGCTAATGCAGGTCATCACGGAGCAGAGGAGTGTCGTGAGAGAAAGAGGGCGGTTGGGTAGTGAGCTTGAGAACTTGGTTTAGCGAGAAAGTTGTCGTCATGATGATACGGGAGACTGCATAGACCTGTGAGGCGTATATGTACAGCGAGCGAAGACCGTTCAAAGATCTCAATTGAGATGGCATGAACAGGTGAACCATTCATTGGCTGGTACTTACTTAACCTTGTCATTTTAAACTGAATTCTAGCGATCAAGAAGAACTCCAAGCATTCACTTATTTTTGATACTCTGACGATTTTAGCCGAAGCTCCTTTTTTTCCGCGTACCTTACCAGAAGGCAAAAAAAAAATCACGGATGGAAGGTTGTAACATAAATACCTTAAATGAAACTCTCAGAAGGAAGTGCCTCTGCCAAACTCTAACCTAGATAATTCTGCAAACCCGCGTGAGCAACGTATCGATCGAGATAAGGTAAATGCGAAAAAGGCTTACAACACGTGACGCACAAAAAATAACTTGGGACTAAAAACATGGAAAACAAAAAATTAACATGACAAATATTTCAATGAGACAAAAAGCTTCGTTTCAGGTTGTCTTCGAGCACCAAGGGACTCGAACCCTCAACCTCAGTCTTACAGCTTTTCAGCAGTAGGAGGACCGCGCGCTACCATTGCGCCAAGCACCCGCTGACCAGGAATTGGCTTATTTGAATACCTATGTGCAATAAAGAAATCCCCGAAGAAGACTCCGAAGGTAGCTGACAAATATTCTCCAAACCAAGCTTTTCGCTAATTGTGGGTATTGACTATCATAAGAGAGAAGGTTGGAAAACATGTAGCTTCACATGAAATCAATTCAAGCAAGAAATTTGAAGACAAGAATGATCAGAAGAAGTCCAATAGCCTGAAAGCCATTGAAAGTTCAATATTAGAACCAGAATACAATTATTATTTAAGAGTTTAAATCACAAACTTGATTTTGCATAGGGGTACATAAGAAACATTGTCAGTTGATTGATTCCTGGATTTGCCTCTGTACAGCACAGATCAACAAGTAGCTCCCCCTCGACGCCCCATTTCTAATTATCAACCACTCAATAATTCAGTTCTCTTATTTATTTCAGGGTTCTGAATCGATAATCTTGCAAGGTCATTCGTCTTGGCGATAAGCGGGGCCTCTCGGCTTTCCGTAGTTGCGTGCGCTTTCCTTTCTTCGCTTTACCTTTATTCGCTTTCCCTTTCTTCGCTTCCCCCGCATGACTTTGCCCTTTCCCCTGACACCAAGTTTTTCTTTTCTCTCACCCACAGCTTTCCTTTTCCCTTTGACTGGCAAGTTTTCGTTCCTCTCCCTTGTGCCGTGTCGCGTGGCTTTCTCCTTGCTCTGAATTGGAGGCCAATGAAGTAGCCTCCACCTCGTTCTTAACTGGAGAATATTTCAATCTAAAGGTGCAAATGGAAGTTGACTAAGTCGAAAAGACGAACCATAGGGTTTATGTGAGAGTCTACAATGCACATTTTAATTTTTCTCTCTTTCTTTTCGCTCCGGCTCGAAATTCTCATTACTCAAGATTACCTTCAGAAATTCAGAAATTGACAGTCAACTTTGGATGTGGATTATTCCGACTACAACTTACAAGTTCTACATCGATCGATTTTCAGTCCCTTTATCCCTAGAAACACTTCTATGGGGGTTTCTGATGTCATGGATAAAGATCAGATTCCCGACAGCATATTTAGGAAGGAGTCTTTGCTCCTCGCCTTTCCGTGCGGCGCTACAAAAGTTAGATTCCAACCATACTTCTATTCTGAAGCAATTAATAGCTTCCCTCTCACATCTCTTCCTGCCCCTTCCCTGGTATTGCTTCTTTAAGTTTCACTGTTTCACTGTTTCATTCCCTTTCGATTTTTTCTTAGATATTGCTGCTCTCCCCTGTACGTTTGCTTTACATTTGTGTCCTGCGTATGCGGCTGCAGCTGTACAAAAAATATATGGAGTTCTTGAGATAATGAATATAAGCTTTGAATTGTTCAACTGTCTAAAAACTCCCTGGGGTGAGGGTGGCCCTCGAGCCGAAGCGAGCCACTCATTCTGTACCACAATTCGAACGGCATCTTCGTCGCTTTTTTTCTTTTGTCATCTTTTTCAATTATACCATCTCATGTCGCCACATCAATCGTGCCATCTGAAACTCAAACAAACCTTCAAAATGTGTTCCTGTTCCCACCATGCCCCCCATTTCAGCCTACTCCCGTCCACGGCCTTTCCCATAAACCCTGGAACCTTATGTTGGTGCCAAAATTTACCAGTGAGTCTCTCCACGCTCAGCGGTCACAAGCGGTCGGTCTCAAGGATCTGCATCATTCCCAGGACTGGGCTGGCAACCTCCTTTGCTAGAAAGCTTCCTCTAGTCTCCCATCAGACCCGCCATCTACGACATACCTACTCAAACAACATGTCGCACTGCCCCTTGGGATTGAGATTTGCTTAAGACTACAATTATTTTCTCATAGCCACCTGTGATTGCCCAAGGACCCTGGGATAAGACTCGCAGTGAGCCCACATAGTGGTCAATCTTGTCGGGTATCAACATTTTTCACACGGACCGCAACTTGATTCAATTCTATTCAAACATATCACGACTTCGGCGAACTAGATGACGACATCGATGCAGAAAAGCTTATGCGAACCTCCAACCTCCCAATTTTATATAACTTTGGGTCTTCACACCTCATTAACCACCTCATTAATCAATCTCTGCAAAGTTCCTGAGTGCAAGTGTATCTCAAAAATTTATTTTTCTCAACCCCACTCTCGAATCACTTGTCGAAATTTCCTTCTTCTTTGACTTAGCACTATTTAATCCATTTTAGAATTCTATTTGAAGCTCTGTACGGCTATCCAAAAATTTCTCTTCCATCATAAACCCCGAAATCTGAGTTCATTTTTGGTGGGGACGGTACCATGCAAAGCTTGGTTAATGCCCGCAAAGCTCCTCAAAATATCTGAAGTCGCCAGAAGCGGAGCCGCAGATTTTTCTTCTCGGTACTACGTTCCATTACTTTCAGGACCGAAGGAATAAGTCAAAAGGCGATTGAAATCGGTTTTCGGATCTCGGAGTAGTTTTCTTCTACGGATAGGATCGAGCGAAATGCTCCGGACAGAGTTCTGACAAAATGCTTGGACAAACAAGCTTCAGCAATCCATTGTTATCGGCCCAATAACACAACCTGATCTGGAAAGACAGTCGCGGCATATCCTTTTAATCCGCCTCTATAATTCCATAAGTCGGAATTGAAAGTCTCCTTCCTTTTTAGTCTGAGATCGAAGGTGCCAAGACACCCCCATCTATGCAGACTCTCCCATCTTCGAGGACGACGCGGTTTGTTATCAGCTTGGCACGCCTTTCTCGTCGTCACCCTTCTCCATATAACCTCATCAGATTTTTGCTGACCGTTCTTTGGTGAAAGTGCAAAGATGTTCAAGTATCGGCCTGTTCCTAGCCCGATCTGATGTCTCGGCTCCGCCTTTCTCCCCGCAGGAACGAACTATGCTCCGTCCAGGGATCCATTGCGGTATTGTGTTGACAAAGTATTGACTCAACTGTTGATAAGAGCCAGTATTCAAGGTATTTTGCACTCGGTATCTTGGGTTGAATGCAAGTGGACTTCAGCCTATGCCTATCTCACGCACGGGCAACAATAAGTCGTGTAAGTCCTGGCCGCATGGTATGAGCCTCCGGATGAGCCGTAGAGTAGAATTACTCATATCTCGTATCTGATGATGCATGTTTTGACTATATATAAGCTCTGTCGAGCCTCAATTCTATCTTCTTGTTTTTCGTCATTGGAGCTTCCTTTCATACTTTTGATCCCCAAGAAAAGTCCCGAGACTTTTTGGCAACATGGGTTTCATTTCAATAGCTAGCATTGCTGGCTTGGCTACAGCAGCTCTTGCTTCTCCTCTGAGCAGCGAAGCTGGTTATGGACACATTCGCTTCCGATCCGCAATGACCATTAACTTGGAGTCTATTCACAATATCCATATCGAGTATACGAAATCCGATTTTGTTGGCGACTTATCAGTTCTCTATGGTGACTGCGAATCTTCTACGACTCAGAAGCACCACCACTTCATTGGCAGAACCGAGATCAGAGCTGAGTCTCGCCCTAAGCGATTCGTGTGGTCAGTCCCAGCGGATGCTTTCAGTGGAGGGTGCATTCACGCCTTTTCTGGCGAGGAACTTATTGGGAGATCTGCTCCCATCACAATTGCAGCTCCATTGAAGAAGAGACAAGTCATAGCCGATGTTGCTGATACCTCTGGTCCATGGTTCGATGGGGTGGCATACATGGCTTCAAAGAACAACAGCGCGGTTTTTGTTGCGGAGGCTAAGGATAAGAGTGAGTCTCGTTTGTCACAAGAGCTCTATAGTTATTAACAGATAACCAGCAATCGCTATCATTGGAGGTGGCATGTCTGGTCTACTGACCAGTCACCTGTTGCAGTCTGTTGGCATTGAGAACTGGGAAATTATGGAGTCGAGTCAACGTATTGGAGGGTAAGCTTTAACTCTTAAAAGTCTTCAGAATTCCCAATCATGCTTACACTGTTAGACGAATCCGCACAAAGTACCTCAATGGCTCCAAGCCAGAAGATTACCAGTACCAGGAGATGGGACCAATGAGATGTAAGCCTGCCACACATATGTTTCAGAAGACAACCACTGACACTTCGTAGTTCCTGTCAGCTTGACTTATTCGGATAGTGGGGAGACTCTCGAGATCAAAGATCACGAAATGGTGTTCCAGCTAGGCGAAGTTCTCAATGCAATGAACAAGGATACACCAGAACTCGCAGTCAATTTCATCCCATGGATTCAAAGCAGCGCAAAGTAAGCATAACATCTACCCAATGTCTCCAGTATATTTAATCAGAGCAGTCAGCTAATCTCAATACAGCACTCCAGTAAGCTCAAACGGTGTTCGCCTCGCTAATGGCCGAATCCCAAGCAAGTCCCAAGTTGCATCAAACTCATCTCTCGCCGGCGTGTCCCAAACTTCTTCAAATGCCACCGAAGAAGCCATTGCTGAAGAGGCTCTCGAAGAGTTCGAAGGCCTAGACCGTAACAAGACTAGAGAGATTGCTTCGAACGTCTTCCTTGCCCATAAACACGCCATTGAAAATGGACTGTTTGACTTCTCGGTTGCGAACTATCTTCGCTACGAGCTTGGGTGAGCATTGATCCAAAACATCTGCAATGGAAGTTTGGCTAACGGATGTACGTAGTGTCTCATTGAATGTCACTGACTTCATCGGAGGTGCTGGCGGTGGACCAATGTGGGATTACGATAATGTCTACTTTGCCGCGTAAGTCTGCTTTCGACTCTATTCATCTTTACGTGAGCATGTACTGACATCTCCCAGAACAACTTGGAGAACCATCGACAAGGGCCTCGAGTCTCTTCCCCGAGCTTTCCTACCTCACGTAGAGAACAAGACCACATTCGGCCGTTTCGTTTCTGGACTTACCTACATCCCTGAGACCGACAAGATCTCCGTCAACTGGCGCGATGCCGACGACAAGCTCTCCATGGAGACGAAGAGTGCTGAGTTCGACTACGCCGTGGTAGCAGCCCCATTCTCGAAAGTCAGACTTTGGAGAACACCCCGTAAGTCGAAATACTTATATTCCTGTTCAAATGCAGCAAGTTTAGATTCCGTAAACTGACAAGAAAATAGCATACTCTTCCCTCCTCTCCCGCGCTATTGCATCGATGCCATACTCACCCAGCTGCAAGATCAGTCTTCACTACAAGACTCGTTTCTGGGAGCACTTGGACCCACCCATCATCGGCGGCTGCGGATCAACCGACATCCCAGGCGTAGGCTCAGTTTGCTACCCAGCCTACAAAATCAACTCCACCGGTCCTGGTGTCATTCTCGGGTCCTACATTTCTGGCACACCCGCCATCTCAGTCCAATCTCTCTCGGAAGAAGACCATGTCGCCATGATCCAACGCGCCATGGTTGAAGTCCACGGGCCCATCGCAGCCGAGCAATGGACGGGCAACTACAACAGACAATGCTGGCAAGTCGACGAGCACCAAGCCGGTGCATGGGCGTCACCTCTCGTCGGCCAGCAGGATTTGTATCTCCCTGCTTATTACAACACGGAGTTCAAGACAGTGTTTATTGGTGAGCATACGAGTTATACCCATGCGTGGATTTTCTCCGCGCTGGACTCGGCCGTTAGAGGGACGGTGCAGGTTTTGCTTGATATGGGGCTTGTGGATGAGGCGAAAACTGTTGTTACTGCGTGGATGGGGAGGTGGATTGCTCTGTAGATATGATAAAATATGGAGAGTAGGGTTGATGGGCATATAAAAAGGGATTTAAGGTGATGAATAATGAGAGATGATTATGTTTTGAAAGTCTGGCTCTGCCCTTTTTTGATGCCTCGCTTATTTTTTATTTCCCGTCCCAACAAGAGCACAGAAATGCATCTGCCAAATTTGACCCAGCTGTTTCATCACTATAACTTATTATCCTGAGTGCGAAGTTTTTTACTTGTAAATTGGGCTGTGCTTCCCTGTCGTGGAGTTACGAAAAACCTTCTCCACAACTGGCAGAGGTCTAGGTCCCACAGAAAGCCGGAAGTTCTACATTTGAGCAAATTGGGAGCACTACGAACCTTGGTATTGCTGACAGCTAGCCTGCTGGATATATACAAAACGCCTCTCATTTCCTAGAACATGCTAATCAATCCCGTTTGAACGCCTTCCATGATGCCATCGTAAATCCCGCCACGAGTGACTTAAGTTCATGCCAGACCAAGCCTCTCCAACAATTCGAGACTGGATGCCTCCGCCTTGGCCTGCTCGAGCTGCCTCATCTCCTTAATACCTAATTGCTTAGGATAGTGGGTTCGAAGAAATTCCATCACTTCATCCGCTTCGGTGTATCGATGCTGCACAAGTAGATAGTTGGCGGTATCGAGGCCAAGTTGGATGTTGTGGTGATCGCTCTCAGTTGCAGCCTTCGATTGACGAGCGTTTTTCTTACTCATGCTCGCATTGATTGATCGAATGTAATCTAGCGCCAAGTCCGGATTTGGTTTTGTTGGGTGTAGTAAGCTCAAATGGGCAAGGTACCGTGCAGGACTTTTTGATATGACTGGTATCAGACTAAGGAATGATTCGAACGCACTTTCGCTTGGTCGTGGTCGAGTAGAGCGTGGCATTACAGTTGCACGTATCAGGAACCACCCAGGAGGACCAAGGATTCTGGTCATCTCGGATGTAGACAAGCCTCCAAGATATCCAGCAGCTCGTGACATGGTCATGAAAGCAGCATCCAGACTTGTTGGACTGGTCGAATCTGCAGCCTCGGCCTTCACAAGGAGAAGCAAAGGCCCAACGACCTCTTTCTGAGCTGCAACAAAATCTTCGCCAGACAAGAGCAACACTTTCGAGAAGTTCTCCAATGACCTCTTCACCCATTTCCAAGCAGCTTCTTGAAGCCCTTCGGCAACCATGTATTCCATCATGATCTTCATGAATGCAATGTCCTCTAAGAAATCGGTCCTGTTTGTCGTGCCGCTCGAAACAAGCCACTTTAGCACTTGTAGACCGGCCCCAGATTCCTTCATTCCATCTCGAACACTTAGAACAGATGACCGTACGATTTGGGATTTCTTTGCTGCTAAGCAAGCCTTCGCATCGCTCGTCGTCATCATGCCGTTTGCCACCGCTTTATTGAAGATATCCATAGGATCCTTTGAGAGCACGACATTGCTGTCTCCGCTTTCTAGAGAAAGATTGAAAAGAGGATTTGTCAATAGCGAGTGCATGTGCCGGTCGGTTGGGGTCCTCTCATGATCCGAAAGGGAGGATCGTCTCGATCTCCTCGATGTATGATGGTTGAGTGAGGTGATTGCAGTGCTATCACGAAATTGGGGGTGTTCAGAGTCGAGTTGCTGCCGAAAGGATGTAGTGAGAAGATTGAGTAGTTGCTTGGATTCGCGGGGGTTGAGCGGTAAAGGATGGTGGATCTTGAGCTTATTGAGGACGGGCATGGGCCGGAAGAGAAGGGATTGTGAAGGACGGAACATGGTGACGGATTAAGGGGATGTCGGTGATTGATAGGTAGCTCTCGCAAATTGTAGTGTAACTATTTGTTGATATCCACGAGAGCTCGATATGTAGACTCTGGAGGTTTCGATTTCCTGTCTTGACAAACGGCCAAATGCGCTTCCCTCGAGTATGTTTTCGTTGTAGCAACTTTCCTGCTACAACCACCGCCGACTGCTGTATCTCGGTGTCTTTATTTCAAGGCCGTGTGTTGAACGCTTTTCTCGTCCCAGATCCTCGATCGTCTATACGTTGATAGGTAGCCCGTCCAGATTCTAAAAAGGTCCTTGATAGATCGATCAGGTAGTCGATCTGGTTTCACTCAAGCTTCCACAGCTGCCACCGTTCTCATTGAGTACCACAAGCCGGTCGTCAAGTCTTCGATTGAATATAGATATTGTACTGCCGAATCTCGAGGTCGTTGAGAGACAGGAGTGAGTGCTCTGGACCCCTCTTCTGCGTCTGGGGAAGCTGTGAGCGCAGTCAGTTGGCAGCGGGGCCACATTCATGATCTGATATGGTCATGTGATTTAGTAAAAGCTTGGCAAATTCGCCTTGAGATCAGGTTTGTCTTGAAAATCACTGTTTTGCACGCGCTGCGTAAACTTGAAAGACACTTATCTCACAATTCTGTGAAGCTCAGTTCTCCGACTTCAATTCATCTACACTCTCGTCTTACGTATCAATCGCATGGTGTTGTCGCTCAGCCTCGTGGACAGCTGTACGACCGACGTGACTCCAGGCCGCTAGTACTTTTGGTGCCTGACGGCCCCATACCAGCAACCTCTACCTGCCTACGCGAAAGGGCTGAGATCATTCTTTCGCATCAACTCAACTCGACCCTACCCAAACCCCAATACCCCCCAGACCTCCCAACTTCACTTTCAACACAACCTCTTCTCATCTTCCTTTTCTGTCTGCCTTCACAAACACACACCCTCACACATTGAAATGTCGGAGGTTCAATCTCGACCAGCTGCGCCTCGGGGCAGAGGCTCAGCTCGAGGAGGACGAGGAGGTTTCTCGTCCAGAGGGGGTCGCGGTGGTAGAGGTCACGCAACCAACGGCGACAAGACAGATTCCACACCCGCACCAATTGAAGATGATGGCGAAGTAGGCCTACTGAAGAAGAAGTTTGGCAGCAAGGTCACAACCATCAAGGAGATGTTCCCCGACTGGACAGACGAGGACGTCGTATTCGCCCTTCAGGAGACAGACGGAGATCTCGAGACTACGGTTGATCGCATTACCGATGGTATGGCCCACATGAAATGCGAGATCTGCTGCGAACCATTGCTCCCTGGTCTCATGGTGCAATGTTTGATGCTGACTTTGCTCTACAGGCACAATTACTCAGTGGGGAGAGGTCTCGAAGGGCAAGAAAGATCGATCCAAGTCCAAGGTCAAGGAGGCTACGACGGTAACATCTTTCGGCGATTCTACCAACCAAGCCAGAGGGGTCTCACGCGGCGGTCGAGCTGGATTTGACGGTGCCAGAGGAGGCCGTGGTCGTGCTACAGAGCGAGGAGGGAGAGGTGGACGAGGTCGCGCACCAACAAATGGCGTTCGCAAGGAAACTGTCGTCGAAACTTCTACTCCAACTGTCGAATCAACTGCATGGGAAACTGCTCCAACCGGCGAATCATCCTGGGAGACTCCAAAGGCCACTGAAGAGAGCTGGGATACCACAAAGCCGGCTGCAGAGAGCTGGGGCTCAACCACCACTGGAGCTGCGGCTGCAACTGCGACAGCGGCTGCTAAGGTAACATCGAGTGTCATTCCAGACGGTGTGAAGAAGAGCTGGGCAAGCATTTTCGCACCTGCTCCAACTCCAAAGAAGGCGCCAGAGCCAGTCGTCGAGAAGTATGTTGTCACATCCAATTTATAGCGCGTCCACTAACCAGCGACCAGACCCGCAGAACCCGTCAAAGTCGAAGAACCTGTTGAAGCTCCCGTACCAGAGCCCGAGCCATCAATTCCTGAACCTGCCCCTGTTGAACCCGTCGAGTCTGCCCCTGTCGAAGCACCCATTGCGTCAGAGCCAGAGGTACAAATCACACCATCGAAGGATGAATTGACGGAGGACAATCTTGAGCAACTTCCAGATACTTCGGCTCCCGCACCTACTGCAACTGCAGCAAGCACCGCAGCTAGCTCTTGGGATCCCCGAAGTGCGGCAGCTACTCCATACTCCAATCTGCAATCGACTCCACAGGCCATCCGTCCTCCAACCAGCGGTTTCCAAGCTTCCGCGTTGAAGGCGACAGGATCGTCTGCACGAACACCAAGCTACCAACGCCGGGTTCTTGATCAGGAGGAGGCTGTTCGCATGCCTGGAAATCGCGAGGTTGAGCGAACTGCTGTCCAATTTGGCGCATTTAACCTGAACGGTTCTGGAGAGGAGGATGTTGATGGAGATCGTGAGGAGGCTGAGACCCGTGCTCAACCACCACAACACTCCCCAGTGGCCCCAAGAGCTGCTCTCCCCCCTGCCCCGTCTCAGTCAGCTGCGGTTCCCGAGAGTCTGCCCACTCCAAAGCAGCCAGCCGGCTTGCCAGCAGCTACCCATCCAACAGCTGCCCCAGGTCTCCCATCGCCTGCTCCTCTCTCCAGCGCCCAAGCTACAGCTCAGCAAGGACCTCAAGGAAACGGCCAATACAGTCAATATGGTCGCTATGGCCCGGCTGGTGTACAAGAGTCCTCATTGCCTCCCAAGCCGTATGACGCTTTCAGTCAACAAGCTCCCTCCACCCAAAGTCCATTCGAAGGCTACCCCTCTCAGCCATCCCAATCCCAGTCTCAGCCACAATCTGGGGCTTTCTCCTCCGCTCCCAATGAGTTCTCCTCTTACTACACCGCCGATCCCCAGCAGCAACGCAATGCGTACAACAGCTACTATCAGCAACAGTACAACCAACAACAAGGGTCTCAAGGCCAAGACGGTCCCGCTTCCCAGCAACGTGGTTATCCAGGATATAACGGTCCACAAGCTGAGAGCGCCTCTCAATTCCCCCAGAGCGCTGCCCAAACTACCCAGTCTCGGTATGCAACTGCTGGAGAAGGTCAAAATAGTGGCCACACTACACCAAACCCAGTTGCCCAAAGCCAGCAACCAGCTGCTTCCCAAGGTGCCCAGCCCCAACCAGGCCATCAGCAACAACCACAAGTCGGCAACTACCCTTACGGTCACCCCTACTACCAAAGCCCATACTACGCCGCTGCTTGGAACCAATACCAACAAGGCTATGGGGGTAACTATCCATACGGCGCAAAGGGCGGTCACCAACCATACCAAGGCTACGGAATGTCTCCTGCTGCTCCGTACGACCACACGGCATCTCCAGCTGCAGGTGGTTTCGGAGGAGCTTCTTCGCTTCACGGCCGTGAGAGTGCTATTGGAGGCTTGTCTGAGTACGGTCGCGCCGGCTCTGCCCAGGCTTCTCAACCTCCTCAAGCTCTCGGAGGCAGTGGAGCCTTTGGCGGACATGATGCTTTCGGTCGAGGATCGTCCTACCAAGGCCAAGGCCAACAGCACTATAACAGCCAACAGGGTGCCCAGCCAGGTGCCAGTGATGACCTGAAGCCATTCGGAGATTCCAAGGCTGCAAACGGCCCAAGCCCATCACTTCAGGCCGGTCGACCAGGGTCTGCCACAAACGCCAGCTCTGGATCTGCTCTCCCTCCAACCCAAACCCAAGCAGGTTATGGTGGGTACCCAGCTCACCTTCAACAACCCGGACAGGGTCTTCACGCCAATCAGACTGGCAGTGGATACGGAGGTCTTGGAGGAGCTGGTCACCAGGCAGGTGGACAGGGTCACCAAAACAGCCAATACGGAGGCTACCAAGCTTTCGGCAACTACGGAGGAAACTATGGCAATAGCCAGCACAATAGCCGTGGTGGATGGGGACAGAACTTCTAAACCAAAATTCTCCAAAATGAACTTCGGACACTAATTGGCCACTTTTGTAGCTGCACGTCCTTTGGTATAACGTTGCCGCCTCGTTCAATTGCTGGGGTTGTAATATTTACCAAACCTGTGTTACTACTACAATCAACTCTTTTTCTCCTTTTTCGTTTTTTCTGCTGCATTTCTGCTCGTTTTACGCGAACTGGGAAACTGGGAAAGAAAGTTGAATGAACTTGGTCATCAATGGGCGATCTGTAATTGTTGCTCCGAACCTAAATGCGAGTTTCCTTTTCTTTTTTCTGTGGCTGGGACTGGACGTTAGGGTCTTGTGTGTTTTTTTTGACCACCAGCAGGCGCCGCAAATGCAACCAACACACTGTTTTCAAATAGTTTCTCGTCAAACCCAACTTCTCTTTTTTTTTGTCCTCTGTCTGTCTGTCCAAACAAAATCAAAACACACAGCGGTGCTACTGCTGAGGGGAGGCAAATGTCACGGGAGGGCAAATTGCGAATTTGAATCCACACTTACTGGTACCAAAAGCAATGCATCTTTTGTCTATCTTTCAGGGTCTGGATGGATGGATGGATCGGTCGAATCAATTCAGAATGAAATGAAATTGATCTGCAGAGAGTCTTTGCTGTGCCAATTTTCTCGACCGTGACTTGTGACTTGTCTTTGGGGTGCTTTCTACGAGATTGAGCTACTTTTGCTCACAAGACGTTTCTTGCTAGATGCCTTCCCCCTTCCACCATCCTAAGAGGGAACCAAGGGATGCTACGTTCGAGTCTGTTGATTAACTATAAATGCTGGTTAACTATTGGTAAACAGTTGAAATATAATTGGGCTCTGATTTGACGTGCCACTTGCTCTTGTTTCCTTCATAATTCGTGAGGAGAGAGAGAGAGAGAGAGTTATACATAGTCAATCTGTCGGAGTGGGTTGTTGTGTTTCGGGCTGATACATCCATACGTGTGTCGGGAAGGATCCTTCGTTCTAGTTCAGGGCCTACATGAGATGATGAGAGCGATGCCGCGAATGATCACGCACCTGCGAGATCAGGAGGAGGAGGAGAAATTACTTAGTATCTTTTCCATCGCTGTGAGTGTGTGGTGTTGAATTTTGTTGCAGTTGGGTTGCAGTCATAAGACGTTTGCATTGAATTGAGTAAGTACTTCTCGGTGTTGTCGACTTCTCTTTGAAGAATACCAGTGGGGACAGGAACGGAACAAGTGTGAAAAGCTCGGCTCGGAGTAGAAAAAGAAAGAACTTGGAAATATCAGGGGCAGCTGAGAGTTCGAGGTTCCTACGTCCTATGAGCAAAGCATGTCTTGTTGCAAGTGGATTTTCCAGTGACTTATTCCATCTCATGTTTGTTTAATGTGTAGATAATATTCGGAGATTGAGGCTAGGCTCCTGAATTAGATGTGGTCAGCTTCACAAGCGACAGAAACAGTGATCGGTCGCTGCGAGCTGAGCTTCCAAAGTCCCCGTTCCAAGCTGACTTGACCGATGACTTGGATTTGATGAAGTCTACCGCTTGGAAATCGATTCAGATCAGAGATGAATCATACTAGAAACCGAAGTTACTAACTGTTGCTAGCATAAATTGTGGCATGCCTCTTCACTCCTACGGGTGGGTTTTAACAGTGGCCGTTGCCATCCGCACTTGGTAGTTGATGCTAACCTGAATCGCATCAAAGTAAAGTTGGACCCTAACGTTACCAGGCCAAGCCAGCAATATGCGGTTCAAAATTAATTACAGATTGATCGGGATTTGATACTCGTCGGTACAATTAATAAGACCATTTAGAAAAGGCTATCAATTGTCGCGAGCATAAATTGTCACAAAGATTTGACAGCAATAGTTGACCGAGATATCATTTTAGTATCATTAGGTCGAGACATATGCGCATCCATTTAACAAATCGGGGAACAAGACCGCCGAGCTCTCCAATCAATTTGAACACATATATGTTTCCAGATGGAGTTAAGTTGTTGTCGTTGGGCATTTCACTACCTTGGTAGTACCAAGGCAGGTATGTGTTGACTCTCGTATTCTGTATCGAGATTAGCGGTAAATCCGGCCGGTGATCCGGGCTTAGTCAGCGGCGGGATAAGAACGCGACTTCCTGTCGCGTCAGCCCATGTCAACTGCAACCACTTCCGCAAACTCAACTTCAACTTCAACTCAACTTCAAATTCAAACTCACTCAAACTTCAGCTTCAAACTGCAACCGCTACCAACCTTTGCAACTGCCTCAGATCACTTCAATCAAGCAACAAGTAACAAGCACCCAATTGAACGATCAAGCAACTAAACAACCAACCAAGCAACGAAGCCCGTAAACTGCAACTTCGACCCAACAACAACACCTCAAAGAACAGCAACCATGCCTGTTACTTTCCCCAACCGTCCTCCTGGAGGATGGATGAGCGTTCCAAAGGAGGAACTTCCAAAGGGCGGTGGCTGGTTGAACACCCGCGTCAGCCTCACTGAAAGATGGAATGCTATGTACATGCAAGAAGACCCCAACGTCGGCGGTCCTCTCCATGCCTTTCACCAATATGCTGCTTCAGTCCGTCCGGTTGAAGCCGCCGACAACCAGGAGTATGTTTCGCCAGCTCCTCCAGCCTACAACTACAACAATCAAGAACACGCTGCATCTGCTCAGCCAATTCCATCTGCTCAGTCAATCTACAGCACCCAAGAATACACCGCGTCTACTCATGAAGTTGATGCCTACACCAAGCAAGAGTACGTTGCGTCTGATCGTCCAGCTTACAAGCGATACGCCACACCAGCTCATTCCGTTGATGCTTACAAGAAGCAAGAGTATGCTTCATCTGCTCAGCCAACTTACAATACGCAAGAACACGTTGCGTCTGCTCGTCCAGTTTATAAGCAAGAATACGTCGCGTCTACTCATCAAGTTGACGCCTACAACAATCAAGATCACGTTGAGTCTGCTCAACCAGTCTACAACACCCAAGAACACGTCGCGTCTGCTCGCCCAGTTTACCAGCAAGGATACGCCGCATCAGCTCATCCCGTTGATGCTTACAACAAGCAAGAGTATGTTCTATCTACTCAGCCAACCTACAACACCCAAGAACGCGTCGCGTCTGCTCGCCCACTCAAAACCTACAGCAATGCAGAGTATCTCGCGGCCTACGACAATCAAGGATACAAAGGATACGTCGCGCCTGTCCATCGTCACAAAACTCGACTCCTCAAGGAGCATCCACCTTTCATCAAAAAATGGTTGGCAGATGCCGCCCCTTCTCTCTCACCTTCTATTCTATCTTCCATTTCCACTGCCCCGGTGCTCGCGGAGGAGCAGCACGTTGAAGAGCAGCACGTCCAAGAGCAGCAGCACGCAGAGGAGCAGCGCGTTGAAGAGCAGCACGTTCAGGAGCATCAGTTTGCAGAGGAGCAGTTTGCAGAGGAGAAACGCGTCGCAGAGGAACGCGTCTCACAAAAGCGCGTTGAGGAGCGCGTTGAGGAGCAGCAATATGTCGGAGAAG
The DNA here is from genome assembly GCA_017366145.1 of Cadophora sp. M221. NCBI lineage: Eukaryota > Fungi > Ascomycota > Leotiomycetes > Helotiales > Ploettnerulaceae > Cadophora > Cadophora sp. M221. Next base: position 30,964 of record JAFJYG010000355.1, on the reverse strand, counting down.
AGCGCGACGATACAGAAGTGAGCGGTTGGGATATCAATGAAGAGTTCACTGAAAGCAATCTCACTACCAGCCCAAGGTTGAAGATCCGACACATCAAAAATGATGGCCAGAGGGATATTCTTCGCCAGCTATCCAGAGTCCTCAGCCAGAGCCCTGCTCCAAAGCCGGTTGCCACAAAGGAGATCGAATTGCCAGCATTGCCAGAATCACCTGAAAATGAGACTACATTGGAGAAGACAGAGATCGAGAATCCAGCACCAATCCATGAGCCAACTGCAGTCCCAACATCGGTCCCAATTACACCCGCAGTCATTATCCCAACATCACATGCAAAGGATATGACATTGGAGGACTCTACTCTGGACGCGTTTGAGACTGCCCTGGAGGATCCCATCAGCATTCCAACCACCTTTGAGCAATACTTTGCCATGGAGGTTGCAGAAAGAGAAAGACTCATCGATGAAGCGGTTCGTGCTCGAATGAACAACAGATTGGATCATACAAAAAATGGTATCCGCGATGCTAGAAAGGGCATTGGACGACTTGACGATTTCATCTCTTCGATCCCTTCCGCTCCTATCATGCCCGCAGCTCCCACCATCACTGAAGCCCCCAAGGCCGTTGCTGTAGTCACTGCGACTACCAACCTCACCGAAAAGTTCGGAGCCAATAACAGTGTGCTTGAGCTCAAGATCAAGATCAGGCGCCCTGAATGGTGCCAATTTTGGACCATGAACCCAGAACCACAAACCAGAGGACGCTTTGCCAGCTTTGGCACCAGCCGAAACTGGAAATTCACATGGCTTGGACTCATCCTCGCTATCTTCTCTGCTTGGTACTTGACTGAGTCGGTCATGTGTGGAATCTATTGCCACCCCACCACCTCCTCTACCAACACCTGGCAGCCATCTGACCCTTTCTTCCCCTACGCAATACCTACGAAATTGGACCAGTGGACAGGGAAAGTGGTCAGTAGCACCGCTCACGCGACGAAGATTCACGTTGCCAATTTCCTCGACCCTGAAGGTGCCCGATTCGAGATTCACCCAAGGAACGCGTATATGGGAGCGCGAGATTGGTGGCAGGGAAGGAGTGGTCCCGTTGGATACCGTGCTTGTAGGAACATGGATATTGGCATTGAGAGTGATGAAGAAACGTTTTGAACTTGGAGGATTGAATGAGGAGGACTTTGGATTATAAGTAAGAAGGACATTGGATTGTGACTTACAAGAGGGATGAGAAGGACATTGGATTATGACTTTATGACTTTACGACATCATGGATTAGCGGTCACAGCATTTTAGCGTAGCATAGATACCCGTTGTCGTCATTTGAAGTGAATAACTCGGACACAACACCAATGAAATTGTATGAACTGGATCATTGTCTTCTGAAATTCCTCTGCCTGGTTGGTGATATTCATGAGCGCGACTTTACTTCTTCCATGGACTTCGGATGAGTCAATAGATTTCCACCCCATCTTTTTCTGATTATGTCAATGCCACTGGCTTTATTTGTGACATGCATCTGCAATTTGTCTTCTTGAATCCAAAGCTCCAGATGAGTAACTACGTGCTAGATATAGATATGCACCTTTCTCGAGCAATTTGAACGATATTAACCTGGTAGCTGATGTTCATTCCTTTCGAGGGGCCGGAAAAGTCATTACTTTGGTGTATGATATTCAAATAGGTCTAGACCTTTTTCTCATTGATACGAGGGTGTGGATTGGCACAGTACTCATCACTTTCGAGGATCTTGAAAGTCAGTAGATTGACACTGTACTTTGACATTGGAATCTACAGCTCTACTATATGTGACCTGGCCCTCTAAATGTCGCTATTTTGACTTGTGACATTGAACATGAATATCTACAACTCTAATAGAAGTCCAAAGGTTCATTTTTCCAACCTGTCAATCCCTCCGTATGCACCGGGTCTATCCAAGTAAAACTTGCTGATATACAAACTAGCCAAACTAGTCGTCTCTCTCAAGCTCATAGAACAACAAATACACTTCCCGCTGCATACCCAACACATCACTCGTCTTGCTCTCCTTGATCTTGTCATCGCTGATCCTCCACCAGCGGTTACTATGCTTGCTCTTCCGCTTCTTCTGGGAGGTTGTGGCGCCCAAGGCGTCATTGCCGCGAGACGCGCCGTTTTCTTGCGGTGTTGGTGTTTGGCTTGGGGAGGGGTTGGATGAGGAATCTTTTGACCGGGAGAGTTTGCTGGAGATTGCGGACCGGGTGGACCGGGCTATGGAGCGGATACTGGCTGTGTCTGAGCCGCGAGGGGCGGATGTCGGACCGGCTGTTTTGACGGTTGTGGATGTGGAGATGGAGCCGGATGTTGAGCTTGAGGCTCGGCCGTTGGGACGTGATGATGACTCGCCGTTGACTTCACCATTTAGGTATGGTAAGGAGGGAGATGAAGATGCTGCGGAAGATGCAGCGGAGGATGGGGAGAGAAGTTCGGGTGTTGAGGAGAGGGTGCTGTCTGTACCTGGCTCTTCTGGCTGGTTTGAAGCTCTCATTTGGGGAGTTGGCATCTGTGAGATATTTGGCGTGGGTGGTTTGCTGTAGACACTTGCTGGTTGGAAGGTATTTGGTGTTGAGAAGGGAGCAGATAGGGTTTGCCGCCTGAAGGACTCGTAGTGGCCGGAATGATGGCTGCCTTTGTGACAGACCACACTTGAGAGTCTGTAGAAATGCTGGTTCATGAGGCCGCCTAGGGGCAGTCGTTCTGGGAATGAAACCTTTGCAGAATTCTTCATGGTAGAGCGGCTAGCGTCGAAGATGGATCTAGACAGATGGATGGCCATTACTTTTGGAAAGTCGGTGATTCTAGTGTGCTTAGCGATCTTGCGTTTTGGTGCGAATTTCCTGTCTGGTAACTCCACGTCCTCGAGTTCCTCTTCTGGGTTGGTCTCGATGGTGTATTTGATCTTGTCGATGTATGTCTGCGTTTTGGCTTTGAATTTGTCAGATGTGGATCTTGTGAATTCTTGTTGGTATGTTTCGAGGGCATAGATGAGTCGGCATTTCTCGCACTTGAAATCTTCGATGTATTCCGTCTTGAACATCTGGTCAAAGCAAGTGCTGAGGGTAGTCGAGCTCACTTGAGGAACACTCAAGGTTAATGAGCAAAATGTGCTTTTACTTGGTGTTGGCTTGAAACCGCAAGTCAGGCACTCAATTTGGGATTCTGAGCCGCCTTCCAAAGGAAATCCCTCTTCTTTTCCAATAGTACCTTCTTGTCTATCATCCTCTTCCCGTGATATCGAGCTATTGCCATATTGCGAAGATGCTGAAGGGACCAAAATTTTTGGGGGTATCCGGGCTTCCGGATCATCCAAAGCAAGGTGGTCTAATTTCTGATTTACAGAATCTTCGTCCAACTGATCCGCATTTTCTTCGATTTGAGCTTGATATGCATGTTTCCTCGCTCTGTGTCCCGCGTGGTACTCATCACACAACCGTTCGGCTACAACCTGAAGGAACTCTTGCGCATCCTGCTGTTGCCGACTTATCCTCTGCTTGAAAGACTGTTCCAAAACCAGGACGAACGGTCCCGCAGATATGGTCTTCTTGTATATGGGCCTCTCATTCAAAGCATTGAGGATATCTTTCAATCCGTTGGTAACTGAACCGGCTTGCAACCCCTCTATTTTCCAAGCTGGCATATTTCTCCTCGCAGGATCCTCCACCAACTGCGCATAGACATCTGGTCCATCGAGTCTCCTCCTGTGCGTCTCCCGAATGAGATATATCCGCAGATCCCCCAGCCCTGCCAGCGCTTGGAGGACTGAATTTATGAAGCAATCGTTCGCCGGGTTGGACAGGCCAACTATGGTCTTCTTGCGCGAGCTGGCGGTACTGGTCGCGGACTCTCCATCGATGAAGAAGGTCGGAGCAAAGACGTAGACAAGAGTGATGGCAGCCAGTGAAGCGCCAGCAGCATAGCTTGCGATTTTGAGCGGCTGCTCCGGCATGTCGAAGGAGTGATGTGCTGGGCAAAGGAGGATAGGTCCGGAAAGCTGCTCAACACCGCATCTCTATATGGTCGCTGGCATGTCGCAATCTCCGCTGGGCGTTGCAAGTTTCTGAAGTAATAAGTGCAAGATCCAGGGACCTTCCCAGACTTGACCTCCACAGAGGAATTCCGAGCTACTAAGACTCCAGGTGAACGGGCCGAAGGCTATGCTGGAAAAGAAACGTGGGGACGAAGTTTATGCGAGTAAGACGGGATCAATCGACTAGAAGGTAAAGAGAGTTGTTCTCAAAGGACCAAGAAAAGTAAGGAATATTGAAAGTCTAATGTAACATGAAATAAGAATATTGCCTCAAAAGGTGCTTTTCCAGTATTGTGGTGACCTAGAAGAGGCGGCTGTTCTTCGATCATTCTCAGGTCTGCCCTTCATGGTGCAGCGCGGTGCATTAACGGTAGGTACAGTATGTACTGTAGCCGCAGCCTTCCGACCCCTATCTAATCGTAATGCGCGGTACTTGGCGTATGAACGCCGACATTATGCACCTATGTAAGCATGAAAGCACCAATCAGATGCTCTAATGAATTGTGGAGTGGTTTTTTCTGGTACACCTCGATTTGAAGTTGAAGGTATTCGGATAGGTACAACGACGATCTTCTGCACGCGATTGTTCAACACCACAACCCTTTCAATGGCGTCGCCTTTGATCTCCAGAGCGCCCCAATGCACGTCTTGCATTCGACGCATCACGTCCAGCTTTGGAGATGCTCTCTACTTTCCGGCAGGCCAGCAAGTTCGAGGGAAGAAGAAGCTTGCGAGTGAGAAGGTTGCAACTGTTAAAGTGCATCTGCTTCAAAACATCCCTGGGTATGGGAGAAGAGGTAAACACCGGACCCCTAGCTGATTTGAGTTTGTACACATTTGCTAATGTGCGAAACAGGAGCGGTGATTCCAGTGACTTCAGGAGTAATGCGCAATATCTGGTACCCAAAGAAGATGGCAGAATACTTGACGATTGCAAAGCTCCAGGAGCTGGGGGTGAAGAAGGATGCGATACTGGAGCGGGATTCTACCTTTCAGACCAACGCTGCGAGGAAGCTTGAGAAAAATACAGAAAAGCAGAGACAGGAACGTCCAGAGGAGCCCCTTGTCAGAATGGCAGATGCACAACCCACCGAGCCGGTTCCCCAATTTGAGCTTGACATGCTGAGTGTAAGATCATGCCTTATTATACCAGAAAACAGGAACGCTCTACTGACTTAACACAGCCTCAACAAGCTACAGACATCCTTGATAGTCTCCTCCCACCAAGTCTGGATTTCTACCGATCTCCAATCGCGTTACCGACTCCCAAGAGATTGTCTCCCTCTATACCTTCCTCCTCAGCAATCTCCGCTGCTGCAGCTTCGGCTGAAGCGAAACAGCCAGGAAAACCAGATAGGAGGGGCATATATGGCTCAGTTTCAACGAGTGACATCGTCGCCAACCTGAAGGCTATCTTAGCAGAGGATGAACAGGGCGTGAGAGTCGTCTTATCCCATGAGGATATCTCGTTTGTGGAGGAGACAGAAGAGAAGGATCGTGTTAAGCATCTAGGATATTTCGACATCGAGATCAAACTTCAGGGAGCTTCAGACCCTGTGGTGAGGACGATCCAAATCATCGCCCAAGATTAAAGATGCGGAGTGTATAAATGCTTGTACAAATATCTAGCCTGGATGTAATATTACGAAGATTCCACCCTCGGCGATTCCTGGAAAGATGATGGGGTGCTGGATGTAGGTTGCTGTAATGTCGAAACGGCTGATCGGATTTCACTTCTTAGGTTTCGTGATGGTTGAAGCGAAGGAGAACATAAACAAACCTCGTTTCCAGCAATTCTACCTAGCCGCAAGAGGAACTAGACAGAGTAGCACCGGATATCTACTGTGACAACTGCCAACTTGGTCAAGAATGGAAAACAGAAACAACACACCCAACATACATGCAGCTGATTCTGCAAGAGAGTAAGGACGCTCAAATTCTAGTGCAAACTCAAGAACCAGTATGATCAATCTTTCGTCCAAGTTGGGGCCAGTTATTGGAGTTCAACACTTGTAAGATAGGCTGCAGCAACGCCATTCGATATCTTCTCCTCCCACAGCAAGCCACCTCCAGGAATTGGCGTATCACAAACGACTCCAGATTGTGTCTGCAAGACTTTTATGACTTTGGAGATTCCCCAAGGATTTGACTGGAGCCACCTCAATCTCTCATATCGGAGACACCGCTAGCTGCAGTTTTCCAGACACATATCGATGAGAGATTGGAAGTGCAAGAAATGAGTGAGATGAGAAATGGCTGAGATTTTAATACCTCAGCCGGCATCGGGCAGTTGGCAATGATTTGAGGTCCAGTGACACATTTATTCGGCCGGTCAACCCCGCCAATGCTCAGACGCCGGTGACGAATTTTTCCTGTGACATCGTGAAGTCACGGAGCTTTTGATATTCGAAAACGAGCTGCTCATATTCCGAAAAATGAAGTTATCCACGGCAATGGCGAGATATTGTCAGTCCTCTTTCCGAATCTCGCCGGGAGCTCATCGGCAGGGCACGGTACGACTGGGCTGGCCTAGGTAAGGTAAACGAAAGGAACCCATGACGCCCAAAATACAGTACCCCACCAAGATCTCTCGCTGGTTTTCTCCTCAACCCCTCCCTCCACCCGACTACTTCTTCACCCTGCGAATCAACAGAACTGCATTGCAACAACAACTTCACAGCAGGTAAGCAAGTCATCGCACCTCTCAATTCCATCATGTGGCGCATCCCAGATCTGCACAGGAAAAATCTGCAGACGTCTGTCTGGCTGGGATGCTGGGCACAGCAAATCCAAAACACCCCCACCAAGCCAACCAGCCAGCCAGCTAGCTATCTATCGGTCCTACAAAAAGCAACTTCTCCACCTCTATCCTCAACCCTTCTTCTCCTTCTTCTACTACTACCTTCTAACCTTGAACTGTCAAACAGAAAACGCACAATCACCTCACGAATAACCACAATACCCTCATACAACCGCAATCATGGGTGCTCTCGACGTCCTCAGCCGCAAGTCCGGTGTTATTGTTGGAGATGATGTCCTCAAGCTCTTCAACTACGCCCAAGAGCACAAGTTTGCCATCCCAGCCATTGTAAGCTTTCAAGTCGCTCCAGAAATTGCAATAGCTAATGTGTCCTGCAGAACTGCACTTCCTCCTCCACCGTCGTTGCTTCGCTCGAGGCTGCTCGCGATGCCAAATCTCCTATCATCCTCCAGATGTCCCAAGGTGGTGCCGCCTACTTCGCTGGAAAGGTAAACACAAGCTTGTTCTGTTAGTTCTACAAAGGAAGTTCTGACATGTTATACTAGGGTGTTGCCAATGGCAAGCAAGAGGCTTCCATCGCTGGTGGTATCGCTGCTGCTCATTACATTCGTTCCGTTGCACCAGCCTATGGTATCCCAGTTATTTTGCACACCGATCACTGCGCCAAGAAGCTCCTTCCATGGTTGGATGGTCTTATGGATGCCGATGAGAAGTACTTCAAGGAGCACGGCGAGCCTTTGTTCTCCAGCCACATGATCGATTTGAGCGAGGAGGAGGTTGAGTGGAACATCAAGACCACCGCTGAGTACTTGAAGCGTGCTGCACCAATGAAGCAATGGCTCGAGATGGTGAGTTCAAATGCGCACAGGTTACAAATGGTCATGTTCTAATTCGTATCTTAGGAAATTGGTATCACTGGTGGTGAGGAGGATGGTGTCAACAACGAGGATGTTGACAACAACTCCCTCTACACCCAACCAGAGGATATTCTTGCCATCTACAAGGCTCTTTCCCCAATCTCCCCATACTTCTCCATTGCCGCCGGTTTCGGTAACGTTCACGGGTATGTGCATCTCGTGGTTGTTCTTGTATCTCTTCAAGAACTTAGGATTTGGAGAAAGTAAACACTAACCGAGCTTTTAGTGTCTACAAGCCCGGAAACGTCAAGTTGCACCCAGAGCTCCTCGGCAAGCACCAAAAGTACGTCAAGGATGCTATCGGAGCTAAGGAGGACAAGCCAGTCTTCTTGGTCTTCCACGGTGGATCTGGGTCTTCCAAGCAGGAGTTCTTGGATGCCATCAGCTATGGTGTCGTCAAGGTCAACCTCGATACCGATCTTCAATATGCCTACCTTACCGGTATCAGAGACTGTGAGTTGAGCCCGTATTTCCGGCCCTTTTCCAGCAGTATTCCCACACCTTGATATAAATATGGGATTACTTGCCATGATCGTGATCACTTACTGACCACAAATCTAATCTAGATGTCTTGAACAAGAAGGATTTCTTGATGGCCCAAGTTGGTAACCCCGATGGAGAGGACAAGCCAAACAAGAAGTACTTCGATCCCCGTAAGTTGATCTCACCTCTCTTGAAGTGCAATTGCTGATAGCTTTCAGGTGTCTGGGTTCGTGAGGGAGAGAAGACCATGTCTGTTCGTGTCACTGAGGGTCTCAAGGACTTCAACACTGCTGGCCAGCTATAAGCTTTTCTCACTTGCTTGATGATTGAACAGCTTTCTTTCGTTGCGGTTGGGTTATGGATGGGTCTGGTGTTGGCTGGAGAATGGGAAAGGAGAATGAATACATAGCCTGAAAAGGGCGTAGTGTAGATGAATGAAATGCCGAGATGTACCAAATTTGCAACTTGAAAGTGATATCAGTGAGGCTATGGCTACAATTCATCCCATTGATTCAAAAAGAAATTATTCAAAATGGGAAGCGGCCAACTCACCCCCCTATTTTGCCAATCAGATGAGACAAAGCAGGTACACCCGAAGCGAAGCGCTTGCAGTGGTGGCTGTGTGATTCGCCATGACGACAACAAAACGTGGGGCACAACTTGAACAACTAGACCCCCTGCTAACCTGTTCTGTTAAACTTAAGTGCAGACGGACAACACCAGCTTCGATTCCAGACTCTCCCCATTCCCCCACGTCACCTCTACAAAAACAAACCCCCCCTCTATCAGATCTTCTATAAAAGAGTTTAAGGTCTTCCAAAGCTACTACGAACACCCGCACAGAAGGAAATCGTCTGGTTCCATCAATCTTCCCACCAATCCAAGCCCCTCAACCAACACGAACAAGATGTCTTCCAGCGAGAAAGAAGGAGGTGGTGTTTCTGCGCAGAACAAGGGATCATGGAGTGCCTTTCTCAAGTCCATTGCCTCGTTCTCAGGAGATCTGTCATCCTTGACAGCTCCCCCATTCATCCTCTCCTCCACATCGCTGGTGGAATTCTCCTCCTACTGGGCAGAACACCCCTCTCTCTTCGTCGCCCCTGCGAAAGAGCAGGATCCTCAGAAGCGCGCGCTCCTGGTGCTGAAATGGTTCTTGAGCACGCTGAAGCAGCAGTACGCCAGTCGCAGCGAGAAGTTTGGGAATGAGAAGAAGCCCTTGAACCCTTTCCTTGGAGAGCTGTTCTTGGGCAAGTGGGTAGATGCGTCAGGCACCACGGAATTGGTCTCAGAACAAGTCAGGTAAATGATCTGCCAACCTTTCCCAAACTTCATCTCAAGTTCTAAGGTCTAATTTGTACATCTGCAGCCATCACCCTCCCGTCACCGCATACCGAATCGCGAACAAAGAACATGGCGTATTCTTGGAAGGGTACAATGCGCAAAAGGCATCCTTCGCACGCACGATCTACGTCAAGCAAATTGGGCACGCCGTCCTCACCATCCCAGCTTTCGACGAGACATATCTAATCACACTACCCAACCTGCACATCGAAGGCCTCATTTTCGGCGCACCCTTCGTGGAGCTCAACGACAAGACCTACATCACAAGCAGCTCAGGCTACACTGCCAAGATAGACTACAGCGGCAAGGGATGGTTGTCAGGCAAGAAGAACAGCTTCACGGCGACTTTGTACCCAACTGGCAAGGAGAAGGACGTCATCTACACCGCGACCGGACAATGGACGAAGACATTTGAGATCACGGAAGGCAAGAAACAGATCGTCGATACGTACAACGCTGAAGATTCCCCCACGACCCCCCTCACTATCGCTCCAGTCGAGGCGCAAGACCCTATGGAGTCTCGCAGAGCCTGGCAGAAGGTCGCTGCCGGTATCGCTGTAGGGGATATGGATGCTACTGGGGTCGAGAAGACTAAGATCGAGGAGAGCCAGCGCGAATTGAGACGTCAGGAGACTGCTGAGGGCCGGCAATGGGAGAGGCGGTACTTCAAGAAGCTTGAGTCAGACACCGTCTTGAATACACTAGGCCCGCAGATCGGTGTCCTTCCAGAAGCAGATAAGACGGGAGGTATCTGGAGATTCGACGAAGAGAAAGCGAATGCGCTGGCTACCAAGACTACGACTGCTGCGCCGGCGAAGGAGTTGTAGACTGTGTGTGTGTGTGTGTGAGAGAGAGAGAGAGAGAGAGAGAGAGAGAGAGAGAGAGAAAGGGTCGAAGATCAGCAGGGGTCGCAGGCGCAATGGAGCAAAACTTGGAAAATCAAATGAGCCGAACTGGGGGAACTGTTCTGCGAATTACTCGTTTGTACTAATATATAATATGCATGCATAGGCAATAGAATGCGCAATTGCGATTCTTGATCACCATCTTAAAACATCATGTTCTGGTTATCTCTTTGCTCCGTTCTAAGACAGACAGAGAGACAAATTACAATACTGAAGGGCTGATCGCTGGGAATAATGGAGCAAGAGTAGTGAGAAAAATTCTTGCCACTGGTAACGCTAGGAACATCCAGACTGGGTTGGATCAGCGTCAGGTCATGATTCTTTGAGCTGGCGAGCTGGCCTGCCTTCGCTTAAAAGTAAAAGGGGTACAATTTATGGATTCTCGCTAAAGCCTCGCCTTCGTGTTTGTTTACTTTCACCTCCCATTCTATTCCGTGATATTTCTTTTGTTTAAATCGTCTTGGTCTCTTGTGCTCAATTGACACCTCGGTAGACTTATTCTTTCCCTTGTAATTCTAATCCTGGTGTTTTCCACTCATGCTATAGCCAGCCACAAAAAGCCTTACTTAGTCTTGATCTTCGTATGAGAGGCTCATTTCAGATGTCTTGATTAAGATTAAGATTTAACATCATGAGTTTTACACTTGGTTCTTCTCTATATCTTCGTTTGCACAATATAAATTGATTGGAAAATTAGAATTCCTATATTTGAAGATTCCAATCAAAACCCCCTCGTAACCTTCGATTCGGGGCTCAATGACTAGAAAACTCGTCCCCTTATCACCAGCGGGTCTGACGCATGAGTAGTTGTAGATGTTTTCTATCGAGAAGCAGCTATTGTATTCACTTGTCTTAGAAGTTAGAATTCACGAGTCTTGAGGTCCAAGGAGAGCATGCATGGCTATTCACTATTGAGCTGGGTTGTGTGAGGTGGGGGAAGAAAAGGGGTGTCAACAACATCAATTGTTAATATTACTACCAATGGATTCTTTTGAACATTTGGTTGCTGCTGCCAGCTAACTCAATCTTCCATACTACCACTTCAATCATCTCCTACCATAGAGAAGAGGCGCATTCTTTGACCTTTACCCAAATCACACTCCAGCTCCAGGTCCAGTCGGAATATAGTCCCGTCTTCTACTTCTTCCCCGCACCTGACACCAAATATCCAGTGGGGTAATTATCCGTGGGTCTCCACACGCCATCTCTCCACTCGCCCCTTCTTCTCAAACTAGAGTAATACATGAATGAGTAATCCGTCTAATCAGGGCATAATTGGAAATGGGAACATACCAGATTGAGCAACCAGAAGCTTTCTCATAACACTCCTTATGTAGGAAGTGTCCACATATATAGCCCAGGAGATGTCTGTCATCTGAGACATGACAGGCTCTACAAGCGTACTGACCGTTATTCGGGATGACGGTTGGACGGTTCTCTTTTGGTGTTGGGATGTTGGAAGAACTCGGCTGTCCCTCAGCTTCTACCGGACTGTAATATTTCGAAGGAATGTCGGGGTAGTCAAGTGATTTCCCAAGATCGGATTTTGAATTGTCATGGATTTTGCTAGGAGCACCGAGAGTGAATCCGGTCGATGGACGTTTTGCAACTTTGCGCCTGTTGAATTCGCTGATAGGTATCATCGAGGGCTCCTTACTAGTGTCGGTGTCCGGCGCAGGGACAAGGGGGGGCTGTTTCGACGATATCATTTGTAACCGGGGAGGAGTCTCCTCACTATTCAAGGTTCGAACCTGATCAAACTTACTGCTTTCGCTGGGGTACAAATCAATTCCGGGTCTGCTTCTTGTTTCATAACCGAGTGGTGCATTTCGTGAACTTCGATCCACTGACCGTGGTGGTGGATATACCGGAGTTTTCCTTTTATCCGGTGATGTTGACTTGAATAGTTTCGTAGCTCTTTTCAATATGCTCGGCTTCTTCTTGTCTGATTGGAGAGAGGGAGTCGCCCCAAGCTCTTCGAAATCCGAAGTTCTCAGCATTCTCCTGAATCCGCCCGGTGGTCTGATTTCTGATTGAACAGAGGACGTTTCCTCAGTTCCAGTACGATACGGGGCGACATATTCGACAGCTATTGTGAGTCTGGCAGGTCTGTCATCAGGGCCACTAAATGGAACAATATCTGATAGCGCGGTATAGATGGATGAACCTCTTGAGTTGCCTTCTTGGGGTTTTGCTTCTCCAGGAATCGGCGATACTGGCGACAAATCTGGGGAGGCTGAGTCGGTATCTGAGGACACTGGACTACTCTGCGTAACCGCACTATCTTCTGCTGGTTTGGAAGATAGGCCGACAGTATTGACGTTGGGACTACTAGATCGTTCAAAACTTCGCATGATTTCTTTTTTAAGTTTATCTGCTTCGGAATCTTCGTCGAGATTTCCGCCGACCTCTGCTGGAAGCGGAGGTGGTGGACGCATCGACGGAGGAACCAAATTCGAAGGCAGAACTTCCGGCAAAGAGTATTCACCACCCGACTTGCCTTGCTGTTGTCGAACGAAGTACATAGCAATAGCAAATTCCTCCCGGGTCAATTGTCTATTAGCACTGATGTTTGCCAGATCCCAAATTTTTCCTAGGACCTCGTCGGGAAGCTTAGTCCCTCTGAAAAAGTGCAATCCTTCATCACCACTAATGAAACCCTTATTGTCTTTATCGACCGTGTTGTAGATGGTATCAAATTCCTCTTCGTCCCGTGGTTTAATAGCCCATTCTTTGACAGAATACTTCTGAGTCAATTTCGATGAACTTCCAGCGGAGATAGTCCCTGGAGGGCTGGCGTAGAATCTGAAATCAAGTTTAATTGCTCCAACTATTTCACCGCGAGGATCCAAATTGTACCACGCACGCCTATTTGACAAATTAGTACGGATTCTTTCAATGTCTCACGATATAGCTAGATCGTCGGGATTACGATGCTAAGACACGGATCTAGGAGATTCGGCCCTCGAGTCATCGACAATGGGAAATACTACTGACCTTCGTCCTCCACCAGGCACGATTAAATCACTCAGATCTATCAGGGCGTTTCCAAAAAAATCATCGTACTGAGATTCAACAGCAATAGTCAAACTGTAAGGCTCGCCAAAATTGCTTACGCCGAAATTGAAGTCGTTGTTCCTGTAATTAGGTTACTCAGCGGCGACCCTTTGAGATGAACCGCCACAATAGTTACTTACCACTCTGCCCCAGGACTGCTCACACTCCAACTCACGTCGTCGCTATTCTCAGCCTTTGCTAACCTGACTTTGAAGAGGTCGTTACTCGAGTCTGGTAAATCTCTTGCCCGAAGAACAATAATGACGAGAGTCCCAGCTTTGTGATCATCTCTAGGATCCGGTGGTGGGGGTCTGTATTCGTATGCACGAGGTCCTGCATCACATTAGCAGGGCTCACTTCGCGAATTTTTGCGGGAGTAAATAATGAAAGGCGACTTCTCGTCAACGAGGAGATTAAGTCGACACTTCCAATTTTTGACAGTCCAACGAGGCAGTCCGGAGCAGGATCACCATCTCTTACCTTCTTTGTTTATACGGTAGCGCCTGGACTGTGGGTTCCAGGGGTCGGGCTCACAGCCTGACATGTCGTGTACAGGGCTGGATGGTCTGGAGTCTGGCAGTGGCTGCGTAAAGCCCCTTTTCTGACTCACAAAAAGGCTCCGCGTGTCATTGCCCATCATCTCATCATTTTCATCCCCAATTGTATCCTGTTCATGATTGTGCGAGGCATTGGATTGGGTGCCGGAGGTTTGAGGGGCCATTCTATCGTCAACGAAAACGTTCGGGTGAAGGCGCTCAAAATTTTCGTCTCCTGCAATTATCTGGCAGATTCTGTCCACATCCTTCCTGTGTATCTGAAAGCGCGCTGGTACATCTGCGAGGAGCTGATGAGCCGCTGCTTGGTCAAATACTTCGCGAACATCATGTTCATCTTTTCTACGATATGTTTGCCGGAACTCAGTGAAAAACTGGACCAATTCTTGGTACATGTACGATATAGCATTGATGAAGCGTGGATATTTTACTAGAGTGTACACGTTACCGTAGTCGGCTATGTAGCATGTTAGCATGCAAGTTTCGATTTTTCTGTACCCTTCAGATCCAGGTAGTTTCAACTTACAAATTTCAGGCAAAATTTCCCCAATCGAAACAAGCGTATCGACCAAGCGTTGAAGTAAAGATTCATAGGGCATCGAGATGACCAGGGCTACTCTCAAACTTCCTAAGATCGTTAAAATGTGCTCCGATGGTATTATATCATAACCATCGGTATCTTCACCACACAACTTGATGGTATAAATGAGCGGCTCCAGTGTTCGAAAAGCAGGGTGTGTATATTTGCTGGGGGATGTACTGTTAGACAGAACACTAGTCCCTGCAGTGTCAAAGAGCTTGCGATCCGAAGCATTTAGGCTGGCGAGGAAACGCTTTTTGGTCAATTTCCACGCGTCTTCAACCCTATCCAGCATGACTGCTTTGGATTGCGAGGTTTCATTGACTAAGTTAGAACTGCTGCCGCTGGGTCTCAATTCTGTTCTGCCCTCGACCGTTCCTTCCGAATCTCGTCTCGTTATGACAACTGACCCAGCAGGTCGATGCTCATCGGTGCCATCATGAGACGACATCAAAGTCTCGCCCTGGTTATTGTTTGGTTGCTGAACCGCAGATGTGTCCGGATGCTTGCCAGTAGCTTCAATGGGAGGCTCGACCAACATCCCACTTATTTGTGGCGATTCCCCAACATCAAGTTCTAGGACAGCGAAGTGCGAAGAGTTGCCTACGAGTTCTCCTATAGAGATGTTTGGATCAAGGAGACACCGGCGGCTGGTAGTAGTATTCTCGGTCAGGTTCATCATGAACTGATAATTGTGGCGGTAATTTATTGTCCAGGGAGGTAATGAAATTCGAGGCAGTACACCAATCAGTTCATAACAATCCGCGTACATGTAGAGATGCTCGATGTTTGCGGCTTTATCGAAGCCTCGGCTGAAAATACCGCCGCTTCGCATTTTCATGGTGATAAGTACGTTCACTCCAGACAGTTCGGCTGCGGGTTTGGACAATTCCGTAGCACTCCAGAATTTCCACATCATTTCCTCCTTAAGACGAGTACGGAGATCATTTCCTTGTGCATTTCCAATTTTGTCCTCCCAAAGCGTATCGAATTGCAGACGGACGTCCCCATGTGTTCCCAATTCGTGCGTGAAATCGAGTAACGTGAAGAACACGTTCATATCCAAGAGAAGATCTGCTGCATTTCGATACTCGCCGCTTTCAAGCTTCTGTACAATCTTCGGGATGCTAAGAGGTGATATCTTAATCCGACCTGGGCCAGGAACCCACAAATAAAAGGGGGGTATGGCCGTGAGCTCTGAGAGATAGCCTAGATGAGATTGCTCTGTCAAATCATTCATGATTTCTTCGCATAACCTCAACTCTCTCGCTAAAGTTGAGCTCGCATCACTGTTACCCAGCGAGGAAGCATTTGAGTCTATTTGGGGAGCCGCATTTCCAGAGTCGGCTTCCCCTTCTTCAGTATAACCTCTAGGTATAGCAAATAATGCGAGCTGCTCCATGTGAGTCCCCAGATGATGTTGAAACTGACTCGGGGTGACAGCAAGAGCTTCGGTGGCAGGAATGTGTGGATTAATATTCCGAAGGCGTTGTTCCCAATCATCACAAAATGGGCAGTCTGTGGGCGAGAGCTTCGCGAGTGCCTTTTGGCTCATTTCAAGGAGAGCTGGCAATTGGTCTTTCACGAACGATTCGGGGTGACGACTTGCAAGGTGGCGCTGATAATTAGCTGGATTGTCGAAAGGGTGGTGGGAGCAGAAGTAGCAACGCCATTCCTGTCGATGATCCTTGAGCTCATGGGAGAACCAGGTATGTCTGTCCGAGAACAGCTTCAATTCGCAATCTTCGAAGGTGCAGACGTAAGGTTTGAGATCTGACAAAACATGCTTTCTGGGGTATATTAGAAGTTACATGTCCTATGATTCGGAAGGTACCTACTTCCAAGCTTTTTGATTCCGGGCAGTCTGGATCTGCCAACAGTACGGGCATTCGAACTGTTTGAACCCTTTCGAGACTTCCTCCAACTTTATCACAGAGAGCGTCGCGTTGCTGCTTTCTTCGTCGGTCGAGGTCGTGTAGGAGGTCTGAGATTGGGTATCTTCAACTTCTTCCTCAATCATTTGACCAGATGTCAAAATGAGAGTGGATGCTTGTGTCGGAGCGAGTGTGCTTGTCGGCTTCGAATAGTCACTTCTCACGCTCGGCACCAGCCTGCTAGGCATCTGGGAACTCGCTTCAAGATTTCGGACAACCACTATCCCCGGCTCTGCATTTTGCGGCTCTTTGGCTGTTTTATTGTGATGCTCTCGACAATACTTCAGATACTGTCTCCGCTGTGTGACTGCCTTCCCCAGTCTATCGATGAGCCAGCGGTCATTTCTCTTCGCAAGAGTTGGGAATTTGTGCTCAACATGGCAAATGTCGAACTGATCATTGAATGGATTGGTAATCGCTGCTGCTGCTGCCTTTGCATAACGGTCACGATTTGTGTTGTTACGGATAATGATTGAGAAGCGAAATAGATTATTGATAGCATCGTCTATGGACGCGAAGATTTCTCGGATCTCGGACAGTTCCTCTTCATCGCTTTTGTCGTGTTCGATGTCGTCAGTTGATTCTGGAGTCTGGGCAGAAGGATTGAGTTCTGCCTCGTGCAGAGCTCCTGTGCGGTTCTCTCTTCCATGAGATGCGATTGAGTGGACTAGAGCGGATGTATTAGATCCTTGAACCTTAACTTGTTCATAAATTTTCGTCTATGGCTACAGAAAAATTGTACATACCGTCGTCTAAAGACTGGGCTAGCTCATCGAGCAACTCCGTGATCTGCTTCGAAATTTTGGGAGCATCTCGGACACGATATGCAAGGGAACTTTTAGTGTGGATATCCTGAAGAGCGCCGATATTGGCTGCCCAGATCCTGAATCGACCGAGGGTGTCAACTGCTTCAGTTGCAGATAGACCGATAGGTTGTTGATCAGGCTGCTTCAGGAGCCCAACTAAGCGCTCAAGCTGCGCAAGACACCCCTTTGCGCGTGAAGCAATGGAGGACATCGTGAGTGTCTCGGCTCAACGCACATATCGCAAAGATGTCTGGCGGTGTTAGATAGCGGCCAAGCTCATGTTCCAGCTGAGGTTGAAAACACGAGGTTGAGACAGATGAGGCTGTCGAAATCTCGTGGCTGTTCATGCCACCAACCCCTGCTTCGCCCCCACGAGTGCGGCTGAGGGACGACGACATCACAGTTACTGTCGAACTTCCCCTCTTCTTCATTGTGAGATGAAATACCGTAACGTCGATTCAACGTGAGGTTTGAAGCATCATGAGCGGAGTCGGTAGGTACAGTTCCGAAGATTGTCGTCCACTTGTCCATGAAATAAATACCATGATCAAACGCTGGCACAGCCTTCTCAAATCTCCACGTATCATTCCAACGACTGAAGGTCATAGCCGCTTTGGGTTCCAGCTGTACAGATACTGACAGCTTTTGTGTGATTAGAAATCGCGGGTTTCGTGTTAGCCTCGCTCCCGTTGATGATCTCAGCGTTGGAGCACTATCGAGAAACGGCAGAAGTTCTTGAAGGTACGTGGGTGCAGCTTGCCTGATGAAGGGCTCGCAGATTGGCCTTGGCATTCATGAACAATAGCCAGTGTCGACTCACTGACATAGAATTCGACATCTGGAGCCGTTGTCACCCCATTGCTGACTCTGGAGCCAGGCTGGTGGAAGATCAAGCGCGAGTATACGAAATGTATGAGGAATCTGAAGTACCACAGGGTGGCATTCGAAGAGAATCTCGAGGAGTTACTCTTGCCTCTGATAGCAGATGAATCAAAACTCCAGGAGTTACTGAAAGATCCAGGTACGCCTTTCGAACTAGTTTGCCAGGAGGTCTCGATGACGGATCTAAGCTCTACATAAATTGATGACAAAAAGATCTCAGAGCAGGAACTATGAAGGAAGGAACCTACTAACAGGACTTAGGCGGCTCATCATGGCAAGATCCAACTCTCGAAGCCATGCTCAAAGAGCGGATGCCAAAAACATACTCCTCCTACCTCGACACAATGGAGACCATGAAAGAGACCATCCAAGACTTGGAAGAGGCGTTGGGGATGTCCAAGATCCATTTCCAAGCACGGGTGTCCGCAACATATGTAAGTTGCCGTCTAAATGTGAAGAAGCAACGTTGATGAAGCTAACAGAAACGGAGCAGACCTCGTCGGGAACACTTTCGGTCCTGGCCCACGTGACATCTAATATTGAGTTTCACTCTCAACGCATCAAGCTAGCTTTCAATAAACAACCGCGTCAACAGCTCTTTGAGGATTTCGGTGATCACAATTCTCGACTGAGAGATATCCTGGGTTCATCGGATCGATTGGCGAATCTGAGGAGGGCGAGGGTGTCAAGCAAGAGCGCTGCTGCCAACGCCGGGTTGTGGAAGTTTTGGAATCATGGGAATCTGCTATTTGACTTGCTTACTGAAGCTTGGTGAGTTGATACTTGATATTCCCGAGTGTCCCATATAACCCATTTAGATTACTAAAGACAAATTAGGTCCTGTCGATGTCAAGTATTTCACCATGCCAATCTCTTACTCCAGCATCGTGTTGCGCCAACTGTCAACTTCAGGGTAATCTTTTGGTTCAAGACGCATCTGGGAAACGAACAAGCTGGGAGGGGACCTTGGACTTGGCAGGATACGAGTATCAAGTTGCTGGAGGAAAAGCTGCCCGCTGTCATTACTCTGACAGTACCTCTGATGACTGCTGCCCTTCCTATTCCAGCATCAATCCCTGTGGTCCAGCCAGTGCATCCCGTGAAGGCTCCTATTCAAGTGGTGAGACTTCCCATTGGAGAAGAATACCAGAGAGACATGCTAACGTAACACAGGCGGTGTCTACAAAAAACGTTCAGAAGTCTCCCCGCAGGTCTTTGATGAATAAGATCTTCCACCACAAGAACCCATCATCTCAAAACAATAGTGCATCTGCGAAACACGAAGCCTCGAAACTATCGTCTTCCGCTTCACCAGCCACCAAGTCCTCAGCATCAACTGCCGGCACATCGAGTTCTCCAGTCGTTGCAGCCCCAAAACCCGTTGCACCGCCGACCATCACTTCAAATCCACCAGCGGCTCTTTCCACCAAGTCGACCCCGGCATCACCTGGAACCACCCAAAAATCAAAAGTCTCGTTCGCTGTCACTCCAGATCCCGTTGACGATCTCACGAACCCAAGAATTACCAATCTCTGTACGACAATAGCAAATTGCTCAGCAGATCATTCATATGGCTGTCTCAAAGGAGAAACTCGCCAGTACATCGTCCACCCGCTCTGTAAAGCAAACGATCAGCCCCAAAAATGCGTCACACTGGAGAGCCTCTTGAGTAAAACTTCCCCTATCAGTCTTTCACGCCGGCAAAGACTTCAAATCGCTCTTATCCTGGCATCCTCTCACGTTCAACTCCACCCTACACCTTGGCTAAAGTCAAAATGGAGCAAGAAAGACATTCTATTCCTGTACGACGTGCATGATCCTTCAAAGATCTATACAGACCAGCCATACATCTCTCGCTCCCTCTCTAAAGCTATCCAAAAAGTTCACGAGAATGCAAATTCGACTTCCACAAACAGCTCCTACACTTTCCAAGACAGCATCCGCAACCTCGGTATCATGCTCCTGGAATTGTGCTTCGGCGCCGCGATCGAGGATCATAAACTGAGACGTGACATGCCACCTGTTGACGAACGGTGGCTGCAAGTTATCAACTATGATACGGCGACCAAATGGGCGAGAGATGTAGTTGAGGAGGCGGGGCCGGAGTTTTATGATGCGGTTACTTGGTGTTTACACCATACGCCTGAGAGTGTTGGGGCTGATGGGTTGGAAGATAAGTGGAGAGAGGATATGTTTGTGAAGGTTGTAGAGCCTTTGAAGAGTTGTCATGATCAGTTGATGGTTGTGTGAGATGCCATATCTTGGGGAAAGTACCCGAAGTTCATTACGATGCTTGTTGAGGCATCAAATATGTCAGGCCTCAGGAAGAAAGAGAAGGAACTGGGAGAGGAGACGGTTTGAAGGATCTCATGGAGAGATACGACATTTGGTCGCATTGCTCTAGAGCAACAGGCTCCAAGTCTACAGCGCAGATATCCCATGAGTAAGCTCATGTTGCAGTATGGACCATACAAAACGAGGCAGAAGAAACAAGCCTTCTAATCCGATGAAGATATAAGCATGAAATTGCGCCATAAACTTTCCAATATCGGTAGGATGAAATGAAACAACGCTTAAGTTTGGGGTAAATTGAAGTTCCTATTTTCCAGGACAGCTTGTCCCTGGGCATATCTGGTCTGCTAAGTCCATTGAATCTCCAAGACAGCTTGTCCTTGAACTCACTTGCTCTGCTAAACAATTCCGACGATAACAAAACCAATAAAAACCGGTTCCAAAGTCTTCAAAACCTGGTAATAGAACAAGAACAAAACCGAAAAGTCCAAGACCCTGCCTGGTATCTTGTACCTAGCCTTGGCCCTCCCCGATAAGAGAGAATGGTGCCCCGCCGATGATGCATTATTATTGGCGTCTCCCCTTTTTTCGGTTGCACAGCCTCATATGCGATCCTTGATGAACAGGGCTTGAATGGAGCCGGAGAAACTCCCTGGCACCGAAAATACGAGGCAGAAAATAGAAAGACACAATTCAACACAACGCAACACAACATGATCGATCGGTGGGTGATCTTGCTTCAACCAACCGAAGGAGAGCAGCGAGTATATATCCGTATTGATTCAATAGCTGCAGGAGAGGAAAAGGTTAAATGACTTGCAGTGAAGATACTGGTCAGTTCAGCCAGCCATCACCTCGTATCAAATCAACATCAACATCTCCATCCCCATTCCCGCCCATGCATCCCAACAATAGCGCGTGGAGAAGCAGAGGAGAGAGAAAAGTAAAAGATTTGCAACGGTTCTGCAGCCACAACGATCCATGCCTCAAGCCCAGCAGCCAGCCAAGTAAAGTGAAAAGTGCCAGGTCCCTCCAAAATAGTACACCAAGCGAGGGACAAGGGTCGGTCTTCGCCGAAGTGGGGCGCCAGCCAATGACAGCCCTCCTCGCCGTGTTCTGGAAGGGTAATCGGCGGGCAGCCTTTTGGGAGCAAAAACCTTATCCAGGAGCATCCGACGACGATCGCATGCGTGGTCAGCGTCATTGAGCATCTGCTCTGGGCTGCTCTGGTCTGGTCTGCACCACAACAGCCCACGCCATGCCACCGCGGCTTTGATGCTGTCTGTGTAGCTTGTTTGTGATCGAACTTGCATTCTCCTAAAAATCCTTTCTCCTCCTTCATCTTCGTATCCTGTCGTTTCCTGCTTCATTCCCTCCTCTTCTGTTCTTACTTGTTCTTATCCGCCTCCCCATCCAAAATTGGCCCTACCCATACCCTCGGAGTCGTCCTGTCTTTGTTGAGGGGCGCGCGTGTGACATTCCACAACATCCTTGCAACCTCCCGCCATACATATCTAATCAAGGAGAGTACAAATCCATCCGAATCAATTCGAGTCGGGTCCTGAATCACGAACAAACGAAACCTCCCTCCCATCACTTCCGGCTCGCTGCCGACCTCCTCCTCGTTTTCCTTTGAGATCGCAGAACGAAATCTCTGCAGCAGGTCACAATTCTCTACATTTGTCTGGCCTCTGGCCCGTCATAGCCACTCGCTTTTTTACTATGGATGCTATCAGATTCATTGATTCCCTCGTCCGGAGGCAGGAGGAGTCTGGGGCCCAAAAACTCCTAGATCTCCTCAAAAATCCCTTCTCGGCCCAGGTACGATCAGCCATTCCTTGATTCTTGGTTCTGCGTGCTAACTTTGTCAAATAGCTGGCACAAAATTCCGTCTACGCAAGTTTGGGTACCTCCGTTGGCTTCACTCTCCTCCTCGCCGTCGGATTCTCCCTCCTTCGACCCTACAATTCCCTCGTATACGCACCGAAGCTCAAAGTGGCAGACGATAGACATGCTCCCCCGCCGTTGGGAAAGGGCATGTTCTCATGGGTGGCACCAATTCTGAAGACAAAGGAGCAGGACCTGATTGGCTTGATTGGTCTGGATGCAGTGGTTTTCCTGCGAATCCTGGTTATGTGCCGGAATATTTTCCTGGCTATGACTGTTATCGGATGTGGAATTCTGATTCCCGTCAACCTGGCCAAGGGACAAGCTTTCAAAGATTCGACGACTCTTGCGAGAGTCACTCCGGTCAATACCTTTGGGAATGCAAACTGGGGCATGACGATCTGCGCCTGGATTTTCAATATTATCATTGCGGGATTTCTGTGGTGGAACTACCGCGCAATTCTAAGACTGCGGAGGCAGTATTATGACAGCCCGGAGTACCGCGCCAGTTTGCATGCCCGAACATTGATGGTAAGGAAAAATACAAGGTCATGTATAAGATTCTCTAACAGCATCTTAGATCAACGATATTCCCAAGGAATTCCGTTCGGACGAAGGCATTGGAAGGTTGATTGATCAAGTAGTGCCAACATCCTCATTTTCGAGAACAGCTATTGCACGAAACGTGAAAGAACTGCCGGATCTCATCGAGCAACATGGCAAGACCGTTCGAGATCTCGAAAGCTACCTGGCCAGATATCTGAAGAACCCAGATAACATCCCTGCACGCCGACCAGAATGCAAGCCTTCGAAAGACGATCCTAACTGGGGAACATATCCTAAGGGACAGAAGGTGGATGCGATTGAGTATCTTACGGGTCGGATAAAGCAGTTAGAAACGGAGATCAAAGAAGTCCGACTTCACGTCGATAACCGGAACCCCCTGTCATATGGATTTGCAAGCTACGAGGATATCGATGAGGCTCATAGCATTGCCTATGCAGCGAAGAAGAAGCACCCTCAAGGCACTACTTTGGTCTTGGCCCCAAGGCCAAACGATATCATCTGGAAGAATATGCCCCTGTCAAAATCGCAAAGACGATCCCGACGACTTATCAACAATGTCTGGGTTACGCTCCTGACACTTGCATGGATCGCGCCTAATGCAATGATCTCTATTTTCGTTATCAGTTTGGCTAATTTAGGTCACGTCTGGCCTGCATTCCAGACCTCGCTCGAGCGTCATACAACATGGTGGGCTATTGTCCAGGGTGTGGCTTCACCTGCTATCACATCCTTGGTCTACCTGGTTTTGCCTATCATTTTCCGTCGTTTTGCAATCAGAGCCGGAGACCGAACGAAGACGGCACGAGAACGCCATGTCGCTGGAAAGCTCTATACCTTCTTCGTCTTCAACTTCTTGATTGTCTTTTCGATGTTCAGCACCATCTGGACATTCGTCTCAACTGTGATTGAAAATACCAGCAATGGAACCGATGCCTGGAAAGCGATTCAAGATGCCAACTTTGCACAGGCACTTTTCATTTCGCTTTGCAACATTTCCCCCTTTTGGATCACTTGGTTGCTTCAGCGCAACTTGGGAGCCGCTGTTGACCTGGCCCAGTTATGGACACTGGTTTGGAGTTTCTGTATCCGCAAATTCTCCAGTCCAACTCCACGTGAGATGATCGAATTGACAGCTCCACCGGCATTCGACTATGCGTCCTACTACAACTACTTCTTGTTCTACAGCACTGTCACATTGTGCTTCGCAACAATCCAGCCTCTGGCCATTCCAGCATGTGCTCTTTACTTCGTCCTAGATGTATACCTGAAGAAGTACTTACTTCTTTACATCTTCATCACGAAGACCGAGTCTGGTGGCATGTTCTGGCGCATGTTTTTCAACAGAATGATCTTTGCCTCCATGTTGTCAACCTTGGTTGTATTCCTCTCAGTTTGGGTTCACGGAGACGGTGCTCGAATGGAAGCATACGCAGTCATTCCGCTACCCTTCCTGATGCTGGCCTTTAAATGGTTCTGCAAGAAGACCTATGACGACAAGATCCACTATTACGTGTCTCGCACGACGCTCAAGGATCCCGAGGCGGACCGCTCCAAGCTTTTCGATGGGAAGAGAGACAGACTCGCAGCGCGATTCGGCCATCCTGCTCTCTACCGCCCACTGATCACACCAATGGTCCACGCAAAAGCCCAGAACAAACTAGCATCTATATATGGCGGTCGTCTCTCAGACGGCAACAACGCATTCAACTCCAGCGAATCGGCCTCCGTCTCTGGATATTCCGACACCTACGCCCTCAACCCCATGCAAGCCGGTCACACAGGCAAGAAAGCAGCTCATGGTGGTGTCCCCGGTTTCGAGATGGTTCCCGAGAACAAACTTGATTTCTCATACTTCAAGGGCCGTCATGAATTTGGTGAAGAGCACGGTGGCGGAGGAGGTATCTACGGAAGAGCAGAGGATATCATCCGCTCCGATACACCAGGCAGCTCAACCATGTTCGGAGATTCCAGACCGGGAACACCAACTCTACACACGCCTCCAATCGTCGGAGACAGCGGCCGGAAGTTTTCAGGCGTTTCCTACGATGCACAGGGTGACCTCGGAGCGAGTGGCTACAACCAAGTTTACGGGCAGAGAAACGACAGCGAGACGAATCTCGTGCACGGTGCTGGAGAGATGCCCATGTCTACACCTGGTGCAATCGGCCACTCCAATGCCAGAGATACAAGTCAAGAGCGGAGAGCACCTGGGTTCCTCGGTGGTGGACCGCAAGGTTACGGCGGCTTGCCACAGCAGGAAGAGGATAATGACCCAATGTCCTATGATTATTTCCGCACGCGGAGACAGAATGCTGGATGGCAGGGCTGGACGGGTTGAGCTCCGGGGGGTGTATAATACAAAGAAAGATAGAAAGAAAAGAAGGGAGGGGGGAGGAGATTGGCGCGTTGTACACGATACAGGCATGCTGGGTTGTAGGTTATGGGTATGGATAAAGGAAAGCGGTGCATTGGGAATGGAGTTTGAAATAAACGGGAAACGAAGCCAAACCCTAGGGATAAATAAAGGCCAATTGGCCTGCTTTGGGAGGGAAGACTGGTTTGGTTGGCTTTGCATTGCATGGCATGGCCAGAGGTGCCATGGAGTGGCATGATTATTAATGAGATACGTTACTTACAGACCTAATAATATGCTTACACGACCGTTTGTTTTTTCTCGTTGCTGTTTCTATTCTTGCTCTTGCTTTCCTCTTCTGCCAGTCCTTTTTCTTCTCCTGCCTGTAATTGCGAGCTTTCCCTTTTACTCATGCAATATAACAGGCGATTTTCAGTCTGCTGTTTATATTTCTATGTCTATTTACAATTTACATCCCAAGTATTCGGGTCTTTCGTTTCGACCTTTACATAGCCTTCCTCTCCTTCTTTCCGCCGGGTTATACTTCAACGTGTGTACTGACTTTGTGCTTTGCGATTAGCTCTTCCTATGTTGATTCTGTTATGCTGTCATGGATCGGATCCGCAACTCTTTGTATCCTGGCATTGGCATTGCCATTCGGTTCAAGCTTGTTTTGCAGCTACCCCTCGTATCATATCACCTTCTTCTATTCTCACTTAGCTGCCAGGGTATCCATACACCCGAATATGGCTATACATCGATCTATCTTTATACCTATCCATCTGTCTGTACATCTGTCTCTACGTTCCAAGTTCCAAGTCCTGAGAACCGCTGTGCTTCCCATGCATAGTATATCCTCGCTGCTATCGACATCACTGTCTGTCATCCACTGTGTTCGAGACGCATAGTACAGGACATGACAGAACTTGGCGCGTGCAGGATAGAAGACAATAGTCGATTGACAGTCGGCGAGGAATGGTAGCATTGCGAGGCTATCGAGGATTGAGGAGCTCTGGGATAGCGAGGATATCGAAGATATTGAAGATATGCAAGTCGAGTCGCCGGTAGCTGGTGATAGAAGGAAGTGTTTCTTCGCATGGGAATGTTGCAGTGCATATTCGAAGACGGATTGGATGCTGTCTGTTTAGTTATGGTGCAGATTCAGTACCTTGGCAGCTAATGGTATGATGCCGACTAGAACAGTGGGTGGCGTGGTAGCATTGAAAGGAGGTGATTTACCAAGTCGAGATTACCTCCAGATGCTATGTACCATCCAGAGTGGGCTCTGCATAGGTACCTTATGTTGCGTGGTGGTTGGTTGGATGTAAGTAGCTATTCTACTGTCTGCTGTCTACTATCCGCCCAATTAGCTTTCTGTCGTGGAAGATCTGCCTTGGCTATCCAAGTTGAAGGTGATCTGTTCTGGGATTGTTTGGGAAGCAAATCATCAACTCTTAGGAACCCTTTCCATTGGCTTATCACTATGCGGCTCTATCTCGAAGTTGAGCGAAGAGATGGGTCTGAATACAGTGTCGCAGCTCTGCATTGCACCCTCCAGTTGTGTAGAGTTTGAAGTAAATAAACCTTGTTTTGATATTTGTCAACCTTTCGGGCCCTTCATTGCCAGGATGCCTTACATCTCCTTCTTAATCTTGTTCTAAGTACCTACCTAGTACTCTTTTCTTTGGCATTACCTACCTACCACTCGGTTGGTCGGCAATTGCCTTGACCATCACCACCAATTCACACCAATCCAAACCAATCCGACGTGAGGTCTGGCAGATCAACCACTTAGCCTCCTTGACCGCCCTCGGTGCTTAAGAAGGCGCCTTCCCCCCATCATTCCTCCTCCTCGTCCATCTTCCTTACTCATTCTTTTCTCTCTCTTCAGAGACGCCTTCCTTGTATACTGACCACCACTCCACCTCCGTTTCCACCACAGCATAGGTATCTCCTCCCCTTTCCACACCCCTCTTCCCCTATCCATTGTAACATCACTTGCTGTGTACACCCCCATCTTTGTATCTTCATTGCGCCGCATCATCATCATCAGTCTCTTTCTCTTCCTGTCGCATCTCCTCAACATTGCGCACCACAACACTCCACCTC
This sequence comes from Cadophora sp. M221, assembly GCA_017366145.1. Taxonomy (NCBI): domain Eukaryota; kingdom Fungi; phylum Ascomycota; class Leotiomycetes; order Helotiales; family Ploettnerulaceae; genus Cadophora; species Cadophora sp. M221. The sequence goes on along the minus strand of JAFJYG010000355.1, from coordinate 3,462 downwards.
AGGGACTCTCCCTCTCTGCTCTCTCTCATCAGGTGAGACACACTCCAACCCTTGCTTTCAGCCTTTCTCTTGCGAGTTATAACGGCCTCGGTGTCTTCGGACAGTGCGGCGGACACATTCAACATGTGGAGCGTTCTGCTTGCTGCGTACGTACGAGCCATTGCGGCCCGCGCCAGGGGAAGACTCAGTGAGATAATAGGCAAAGGCGTGTCTTACTCAGTTTTAGTTCACCTAGCTAACAGGCTTTTTTAAATTATAGGATCCTCACTTTCAGCGCTCGATGCAATACCCAACGTTCTCTCAGTGACATCTCCTTTCCCAGTGTTGTAACATATGCAGATAGTCCTTCTGCCACCACAACACCGCTGCTGACACATTAGCATTGTAAGGTAAACATCAGACAACGTGCCTCTCACTCTTTCACTCTCTCACTGACATCTCCTAGGGTAACGTGCCTAGGTATATTCTCCCAATGACTGTGACTAACCTTCACTAATCAGCCTACCCATAATTAAACATTCCCCAACCCATCTCCTCTTTATTTTCCTTATTTTGACCTCTTGTCATCCCATCTTCGCCACCATACGAAAGCCTCAAGTGGGGGTGATCATTGTGTTTGTTGTGATGACCTCATGGTGTTTTTAGAGTTCTGGGACTGGAAGGGAGGCAGGGGGTCGTTCATTCCTGATGTTCTCAAAGGTTGTTTAGCTTCGTCTAATGTCACCCCCTTTCTCAAGCGAACATGTGATGATGGGTTCACGTGGCCTCAAGCATCACAACTGCCCAGTTGTGAAGCTGGTCGAGCGCCCGTAAATTGGCGGAATTGACGTGGATTTCCGATTGCGGAGATCGACTGCGAGTGTTATCGGTGAGTATGAGGCGAGCCTGTTGAAGTCATCACAACGTCGAAGGGCTGTTTCGTTGTCTGAACGATGAAGCGAAGTTGTCTCCGGTACCACTGAACAGGACTCCAAAGTTTCACAAACTACTCGAACGGAGAAGATTTTAGACGCAATCCATGCTTTCTATTTTTCAGTGCCAATGATGTTAATATGCAACGCTATCCAATGCAGTACCAGTCCGCCATCCCAATGCTCATGCTATGATCTACTATGCCATGAATCCCATGCTCGCAACCTTTCAATGCAACAAAACGAAGCCAAAAGCAGAAGTGAAAGCAAATGCATCTCAAATCCAAGCCCACCATTCCATCTTTTTGACTCTCCCCGGCCTTTGTACCATCTGTCAACCACCCTTTACTTGGAGCACTTAACAGCCTGGACCTGCACCTCCTTTCCTCCATTGAACTTCACTCCAGCCTTCCCAAATCTGCCCCCGACCTTCTTCGTAGCAGCCTTGTCAGAATAAGCCTGGCAAGTGACACCATTCTGGCCGTTCAAGTTGGTGATGAATCCGTCTGTGAACTTGCCGCTGAAGAGAGTGATGGCGTTGTTGATTGCTACTTCGCGCTGCACGGCGAGTTCGGAGAGACCGTTGAGTTGGACTCGCACTGTTGTAGCACGGGCTTCGAGAGCGGGTTCGGCGAGCGCGATGGGCTCTGCGATGGCGACGGGCTCGGGGGAGGCGACTGGAGCACCCAGAGTGAGGGCTGGGAGGAGAGAGAGGAGGGTGATGGTGAGAGTGGTGAATTGCATTTTGATGGTTTTGTTTGGGTTGTTTGGTTGTTGGAAGTGAGGAATTGAGTGAGGAGGATTGTTGATGTTTGAAGTGCTGAGTGAAGTGTAGTGATGTGAATGTGTGAAGTTGAAGTGCTGATGATGATCTGAATGTCCTCCTCAATAGGAGGAACTCATCTCTTATATACAACTTTCCTGTCCGTCTCCAAGCCCATCTCACCTCACGATACATCACCGGCATCTCCTCCATCCAGCACGACATCTCCCAAGATAGAAAAAAAACAATCACTCTAGTTTAGCGAAGCATCATCTCATTCCATCCTATTCATCCTCCCTCCACCGCCTCCTCCGAAATAACACCCATCAATCAATCACTTGGAAATGCGCAAACAAGCCCTAAGCGACTCTAAGCAAACAGCCAAGGTTACAGTAATTAATCAATTCCTTCCCCAGAATTAGCACGCTCAGAACAAAACACACCACACTCGCAGTAAGCTGGTGGAAATGCAGTGTCCATCCATCGCACAAAATCAATCACGGCTAAGTCGACTCGTTCACACTGTACCACAAGTTATAGTATGTAAGCGGCCAAGATCTCTTGAAGTCTAGCTATTGGCTATTTCGAGAGACGCGGATAATATCCACGAATGGATGCTAATAATGTGGTCAGCATATTTGGAGCTTAGCCGCAGACCGTAGCCGCAGCCGCGATACATATTCTGCTATTTGCGGTCAGCTTATTATTAGGTTTGGGGACGCGGCTGTGGGGTAAATGTGAAGTGATGCTAAATGGTGGCTACTGTGGGATTTGGGTTGGGTTGGTAATTGGGTGGTGTATATGTAAGCTTACGTTTCTGACCTGCAGCGCATACCAAGGCGGAGGATTTCATTTCTTCCGAGTGCTGGAAAGTTAGTTGTTGACTTGAGAATTTGTCTCGGATTTTTCAGGACAGAGATAGGCTTTGATTATGAATTTGTACTAAATGTGAGGTGTTGACTTGTGCGGAGTGTACGAGGGGAAGGAGAACAACTACCATCGTGAATGAGACCTCGCTCCAGATAGAGTGAGAGAACTAGAAAAGTTGAGAAGTAGGATTTCTATTACGAATTCGATGCCCCGACACGTGTACAACTGTACAACCCGACGCAGCCGATCCCAGACACGCTCCTCATTCCTGGCCATGCATCATTGAGGCCCACGATATATTGCGCTTGTAATTGGTACAGTCATTCATATATGCACTTCTGTCGACATACACTCGCTTGTTGGTCGGATGAGGTTCCTTCCGCACGAGGAGGATGATAGTTCTAGAGGAGTCTCCGTTTATCAAGGACTTGGCAGATTAAATTGAAAAGTTTGAATATGATACTGCTGCCGTGGTACAAAGACTGTAGATTATGTTGGCTTTTGTGTTTTCAAAAGCCAGTGGAGCAAACTTTATCCTCCTCTTCATTTCGGCGACTCCCAACTAAACACTTGACCGAACTACTGTACCCTGCATCGAGAATTGCCATTAGAATGTACGAAACTACTACTCGTCACTGATATTGTAGACCAACTTCTGACCACTGACTTTTCCTTCCTTCATCTGTTCAACCGACAGGTCAGCACAGCTCAGCTCAATCCAGCAACATCTCCAAGCTTGACCAAGGAAACCTTCATATCTTCAAACACTCCCCTGGGTACCAAACAAACAAAACCCGTGCCCATAACCAGTTATCAAAAACCGAACTCCAGAGGAAGGAAAAGTACACAGAGTTAACAAAACAAACAATACCACCACCCCCTCAGAAAGATAAAAAACCACTCACCTCCATCATCCCC
>JAFJYG010000354.1:0-49533 GCA_017366145.1 Cadophora sp. M221 | reverse complement strand
CCGCTTCCCCGCTCCCCCACTTCCCCCGAAAATGATTCCAGATGACCAATCTTCGTCTGGTATTTGTGCAATTATGTTGCAACAACAACTTCTAAGTATTTCCATTCTATCAAGGAATTTCACATACCCTCATTGGCTGTTTTTAAGACGCTTAATGTTCCAGTTTCATTTCATTGATTCGCATTTTTATGTCGAAAATATATAGCAAACTACTTTTTAGCTTGACAGATCATCGAAAGGTTTAAACTACAGAGTAACACTGTTCATGAAATATGGATTATAATCCTATTCGATACATGGAAAGAAAACAACAGTCAAGAGTTCGCATCCACGACCATCAGCATCAAGTTCTTCAAAGTAACCACTTGATCACAGGTTGTTCCTCGCCCCTTCCAAGTTATTCCTATGCCTTAATATATGGGATACCTGTCAATTTGAAACCCCGCTCAGTCAATTGAGGCTCTACCGAAGGACGTGAGCGGTTGTGTGGGCAGTCGACGCCATCGCGCTTTGCGACATTCGTCCCCAGATGGCGAGCATTAGGCCAATGGGTTGTTCCCAAACGCTCTACTCGTATAGTCAGCGATCGAATCTCTTCAACACAAAACTAAAAGGGTCCTTACCTTCAAATGCCTTCTTCTTTCTGATCAAATCCTCATGTGTCGCTTCCGAGACAGGCATATAGCAGGTGTAGATTGCCATCCGATCCTGCTTACTTGTCGTCGGCACGTTGTAGTGAGGAGTTCGCGAGTCCCAAAGAATGAGATCACCTGGCTCTGCGCAAACTTTGATCCACTCAAGACCATGGTCTTTGAGCCACTTCATCCCGTTGTCTGTGAAGCCGTACCATTCCGGAGTCCAAGCAGGTATGCGAGGCTCATCTGCCATGTCTCTGTGGAACTCTTCGCTCGTGAGATGGCCGCCTTTGCATACGATGAGACCGCCATCATTAGGACCGCAAGGTTGGAGGTTCACAAGACCTTGAAGGCATCGGAATCCTGGCTTTGCAGGGTCTTGATCTTGGTGTGGCCATGGCTTGTTTGCTGGGAAGTCAGACCGATCGTGGAAGCCAATGTTGATGGCGTCAAAAGACACGATGAGATCTTGTGTGCCGTGAACCTTCTCGAAAGTTTCTACAACTCCTGGTTCAGAGCGAATCTGCCACACGAAGTTTTCATGAGGAGCAGCATAATCTAGAACCATTCCTTTCTCATTGATGACTGGAAGGTTGTCTCTCTTGATTGTGCTAGCATCGTTTCGATCAAATCCAAGGTTGCTGAGTCGAAATTTAGCAGAAGTCCATATTTGAGAACTGTAGGAGGCTTACAAGCTCTCGAGAAAATCATAGAATGCTCTTCCATAGCCATCTGCACGATCTCTAGGCACCGCACCCTTCACAACAGCGTATCCATCCCGGACTAGGTCATCACGGAAGTCGCCATAGATGGGCTTGATTTGGGCAGCAGTGAGACGACTATCGCTAAGAAGCTTCTTCACTGTAGGGGTCGTGGGAACATCAACAGGACGCTCTACTTCGATAGCTGAAGGTGCCATTGTTTGAAATTGTTTATCAATTGTTTGGATGAGAGATGGAAGTGAGATTGAACGATGAAGATAGTGACAATACACAGGCTTTTCTCTAACTCCACAAATTCGACTTCACCCTCTTAAGTACGGCAACGCTCCACCTCCACAATACCATGCAAGCTCTAGACCTATGGCCAGAAATGCTGGCAAGCTCGGAGTGTCAAAACAACAATCCCAGCTGCCGAGAGAGCAGATGAAGCAGCAAGGATATTTCCATGCTCACAATAGTGTCCGTCGGGGCTTTAGTGTCCTTTTCGGCTGCATCTTCCACATCCCGTGTTTACCCCGCCTCGCTTAGCGGCCGAAAAGGGGCGGATGGGCTCGGCTGGGTGACCGAGATGCAGTGTGATATCGTCTTTCCACCTGCATGATATTCGGTCCAGCTCTACCCCACCAAACCCCGCGTCTCCTCCTCCGTCATGTAGCTCCGCATCGTATCTTTGTTGACGATCTCGTTGGCATAGCTGCAGACTTCCTCGACCAAGCCAGTTGATATAAACCCGAATCATATCTCAGGACATCCATCATTTCCAAGTCATCAAACACCTTCAACCAGATAACATTTACACCACATCACAAACTTCCTCTGAATCTCTTCACCATGTCATCAACTCAAACAGAAACCATCACCGAGACTGTATCTCCACTCGCCAAGTTCTCTCAACCAAAAGACTTGGTTGATTTCTCAGGAGTAGAATTCGGAGACTGGCGAGATGAATTCCACAAGAACGGCTGCGTTGTGCTCAAGGGCGTCGTTACACCCGAACGAGCTGCATACTATCGAGAAAAGCAACTAAAGTGGCTTCACAACTTCGAGCTCGGGTTCAATGAAAACGACGAGAGTACCTGGAATGCTGACCATCTCCCAGTCAACTTCAAGGGCGGGTATGTCATCCACAACTTCTTGGGTGGGATTAACATGTTCAACATAGCTAATAAATCCCAGAATGTACTACGCCTATGGAGCACCTCATGAGAACATGGCATGGGAAGCGCGGACTGAACCTGCAGTAATGGAGATCTTCGAGAAACTATGGGGCACGAAAGAACTCCTGTGTTCATTCGACGGGATGAACATCTCTCTACCACGTCGTAAAGATCTCGAATGGAGTCCATGGCCACATTGTGACCAGAACCCAGCCAGACTAGGGTGCGTCTATATCAATCTCCTCATACCACGTCTCAAATACTAATAAAGGTATCATAGAATGCAAGCAGTCCAAGGTCTTCTCAACTACGCACCCAATGGACCTAAAGATGGTGGATTGATGCTGATGAAGGGATCGGCCAAGCTGTTCGAAGAGTTCTTCTCTACTCCCCGCGAATTCTACGCGCACGAGGATGCTCCACCGCCAGAGCTCAAGTACATGGACCTCTTCCTATTCAATCCCAAGGATCTAAAATGGTTCGAGGACAGGGGTTGCGAGATGATCAAAATCAACATGGAGCCAGGCGATTTCGTGCTTTGGGATAGCCGCACGATGCATTATGCGTGTCTGCCTGAGGGAGAACAGATCCGCCATGTGCAGTACATTTGTATGACTCCCAGAAGATTCGTTACGGAGGATCAGCTCAAGTTGAAGCAAGATTGTTTTAATAAGAGCATTGGAACTACACATTGGCCGCATTGGTGAGTTTCTATTATACTCTAGCTATTTCCCCTAATGCTTTGTCTAATGAGATATATAGCAATATCCGACCTGCAACAGAACCACCGATGAGGAATGGGAAGGTCTGCCCGAAGAACAGAGCCGAGCCTTTCGAGAAACCGGAGCTCACGGATGATGTGTTACGACTTGCAGGTTTGAAGGCTTATTAGAGGAGGATGGTAAATATTGTAGCAAATGTATTGAGTTCTGCATAATAAATTCATCCACTTGTGACATGTTTTGATTCTGTATTTGACTGGCTGTCGCCACAAGTTTCTTGTTAGATGGTAGACATACTTATACAAAAACTCGATTGTATATCAACGAGATAATCAATGATACCGTGTTAGAAGATCATTCAAGTGTGTTCAAAAAGGTTCACACCAACACGCATGTACCGCGATGGTGATACTAACCAGCATTAGTAAACTCCAAAGAAAGGGAAAGGTCTCGGCTACATCTGATAAGCATTTAGATTCACCCCCTTTCCATTAAGTTTTTTTTCTTTTCGAGAATAGAACTTCTCCAATACAAATTTGGATAGGCATTTATAATCAAGGCTTCGTAGATGGCTTGCAGGCTACCTGCATAAGAGTGTTCACATTTAAGATTTCAACTCAATATCATGTCACTACAATGCCATCGAATTCCGGCCTGATCTTTGATGAACCATTGTAGCTTTGGATAGCAAAGTCTAAAGTCTTCTATTTTCTATACAAATTCCACCTTACTGGGTGAGGTGCGGTAGTTGCCAGAGAAGTCTCCCAAGCACTGACCCATTCGCAGAATATCTGCTCCTTTTACGATTTGTCCCATACAATGTCGTGAAGAAACCCATCTCGCCTTACCTCCCTTTAGCATTTCTCCCTCGCAGTCTCCTTCTTAGCCCTTCTTCTCTCCTGCTCCATCTCTCTCTTCAACTCCTCCGCCTCAATCCCCGTCTCAGTGACCGTATGCTCCCTCTCAAGAACCTTATCCTTCGCACAAAACCCACACCCAATCGACACGCCCGCCAACACCGTATACATAATCCACATCCCAAACATTGCCCTCAAAACAGCCTTCTGCGCAACCATCCTCTCCACATCCGGCAACCGTCCAACCTCCTCAACATTCGCCGCTGCATTCTGACCCGTAAGCAGACCAGCCACTTGAGCCCCCAGCTTCTCAACAAGAGATCTCTGCTGGCTCTGCATCGAATTCTGGAAGATAGTCGTGCTGATGACGATCGTCACAGACGCCGACAGATTATTCAGGAAATTGAAAGTCGACGCAGCGGTAGCGTGATCGCCTTGTTTCGAGGAGGCTTGGACGGCGAGGAGTGGACATTGAAAGTTCGGCCCGATTCCTACCCCGGCGATGAGCTGGAAGATGATTATTTTCGCCCAGTGGTAATCCTGTGGGAGGGAGATGAAGAGTCCGAAGCCGAGAGTCATGATACATGTGCCGAGACGCATGAAGAGGAGGTATTTGCCCGTCCGGCGGATGGCGAGGCCGGTGCAGATGTTGGATATTGAGAGGGAGAGGGTAAATGGAAGGAGGTATATTCCTGACATGAGTGGTGAGGCGCCGAGTACACCTTGGAGATATAGAGGGAGGAAGTATGCGCCGCCAATGAGACACATGCTGTGGAAACAGCACACTCCTAGAGCCGAAATGCTCGTGCGGTTATTGAGAACTCGGAGGGGCATTAATGGATATTGTGCGAATCTCCATTCCCATAGGAAGAATAGTGTTGCTAGCACAGTTCCAACTATGAGGAAGCTGAGAATGATGGGCGAATCCCAGGGGTGGTCGATGCCAGCCATTTGAAGGCTGAGGAGAAACAAAACAGCTCCCGAGATCATGAGCATACTTCCAACCCAGTCTATCCGCTTGATGCCTTCCCGGAATTTCGTCTTGGGTGTGTGTACTTGGAGCTTGAATAGGACTATTATTCCAGAAATTGCAGTTGGGGGAACTTCAAAACGGTGTCAGCTTTTATTTCAAAGAGCTGTGGTCATTGCAAGAAGGTACGGTCGTCTGGTGGTGATGGTGCTTGCACATCTGGGCTAAGACTCACGGTTGATATAGAAGCACCATTTCCAGGACGCTTTCGTAGTCAGAACTCCTCCCAGCAGTGGGCCAATCGCGCTAGCAAAAGCCCAAGTCATACCAATAATTCCAAAATAAACCGGTCGCTCCCTGCCAATTGTCAACAACCATCATTTCATAAGCGAGCGCTGGGCTGGAGTTACGAACCTCATAGAGAACGAATCCGATATACAAATAGACACCAGAATGCTAATACCGCCACCACCGATTCCTTGTAAAGCTCTTGCGAGAATCAACCACACCATCGTCTTTGCCGTTCCGCATAGTAGGCTGCCGAGGAAAAATATCCCAATGGCGAGCAATAGCAGTGGTTTCCGCCCCCAGATATCGCTGACTTTCGCCCATACTGGCACTGTCACGGCTGTGGCGAGCGAATAGGCGGATCCGATCCAGGCATATCCTGCTGCTGAGTTTAGGGAAGATGTGATTGCAGGTAGAGCTGTAGTGGCTATGGTTGTGTCGAGGGCGACTAGGAGGTTGGCAATCTGTGTTGGTTGCGTTTATCAGTAAGCTTGCATGGTACATTACCTGAACAAAAAGCGAATTGGAGGTATGATATTGTGGTGGTTTTGAAAAAAGAGTTTTCAAGTGATCTTACTGATAAAGCTGACATTAATAAAATAGTCTCGAAACGATTCCGTACTGGGACGGTCTCAAGCACAGTTGTCTGCACTCTCTCATCCACGGCACTGGATATACTGGAATCGTTAACTTGGGCATTGCTGGAACCCATTTGTGCTAAAATATCAAGAAACTATTGAAACGTGTTTTGAGTATTGTACACAATCAGAAATTTTGAATAGCTTCACAGAAATAAAAGAAAAAGTCTGGGATAGCAAGGCACGATTATGTGGCGGTGAGGTTGAGTCTGCGGACTTCACAACAGAAAATCCTTGTGTCCAGGTTCATTGGATAGACTAGTCTAGATTTAGGTTACTCTAGGTACCGAATGGAGATCATATTCGAGTCATACTTTTGAGGCTGCGGCAAGAATTCCAAGTTCCCCGAACCCCATGGGGAATTTCGCCAGTGGCAGGTTCGGAGGAGAAGCTCGGCGCGGCCCCATAAATTCGGGGCACTAGTCCTCCTCACATGGCCGTCGCAAGCTGCAGGCGGGGAGTGCGTCCGAGACATCGGTCATGCGTGGATGAGAAATGCTGTCTAAACTACTGGCTACGAATATTGGCGTCTGCAGCTTAGTATTGTGAGAATAAGTGGTGCCGAAGTACGTATCGTGGTCGGCGAGAGAGCCAGAAGCTGTCACTTGAGTGACTTTAGATTCTAGAAAGCACATGGCATGCATGAGATCTGAGTTTTAGAAACAGTAAGTACTAGGCGAACGCTCAATTTCGGGGGAAGTTACTCTTGGCGGGTATTCTCATATTGTAGTGTTCTCTATTTGTAGTTGATGAAATCTCTATTTCTCCTACTCATCACTATATTGACGAGAATTTGCGTCCTCGTAAATTTTACTTCCCGATAAATGAAGATATGGAGATAGATCAACATATCGGTTCTTCCAACTACTTTTGTTTGTGTTTAATTTGCGTTTTAGGTATTTATGTTCAAGTCATATCCTTCGACGAGCTAGCTGTAGATTGTTCAGGTAATATGAGAATTGCAGAATATTACTAAGGACATGTTTCGGAAATGAATATTTAGAAGGACAAAGTAGTAGTATTTATCATAATCATGAAGTCAAAGGCATTGTATCTAAACAAATTCAAGACACATCCGCCTTCCCCCGTCCCAAAATTCCCAGGCAGCCATATCCTCGTCTCTCCCACACTTTCAAAGAGCCACAGCTTTATCTTCCCCAGAATCTACAGAACATATTTCCTGTCACGAATTGAATCCCAAGGAATGTCTCTACCCCATAGTTGCTTTAGTGGTGTTCTCAACCTGGGTCCAGGGACTGACAAAACGCCGGATTCGCTTTGCAGTAAAGTAGACAACGACGCCGATAGCTCCGAATGCAGCAGTGATGCCACCGAAGAGACCAAATGCCCCATCATAACCGTGTTTTGAGTATAATGAGACAGTACCGTAGCTGAGAGCGAAGCTGATGACACCGCGCATGGCGCAGATCATGACTAGGCAGGATGCACCTCGAGTTGGGTACGCATCGAGAAGATAGGTTATCCCGGCTGTGTTGGCACCGATGAAAGTAAAGAAATCTGGAGCCAGTCAGTACTTGTAATAGGGAAAGTCGTGTGCAGGAGTTTGGAAAGGATAAACTCACATCCGTTGATAGTAATGACAATTGCCATCCAGTGGTACTTTTCAGGATGCGCAGCAGCCTGTCCGTAGATAACCGAGAACAAGATACCGAGGAGGAGGGGAGTGATGAGTGTCAGAAGTCGATGTTCGGGCTCATGAATACCGCCTTTGCGACGAGCCATGAACTTGACGATGAAGTCCGAGCCGTAACCCAACATCGGAATGCAGACAAATGCGACCACGATCTGTCCTGCCATCGCAATACTGATATATTGGTGTGCCCAGTGATAGGCTTCACCAAGAATATTGCCATAGGTCAACCCCATGGCGATGTTGACGCCGAGGAAGATACCGTTCATGCTGAAGACCCAGAAGACGTCTGGGAAGAAGAAGAGTTGGCATTGGTGCTTGACGCAAGAGATTGCCTCACTCCAGTCTGCGTCGTTGACGAAAAGTGCCATGTCGGAGGCGAGTGTTCGTGGACGGTAGTTGACTGTGTCGAGGACTCGCTCGTCATGGATAGTCATGAATTGCTGGGCTTGTTTGGGACTCTCGACGTCGGATCTCACAGGGATCGCCTCATTGCAGTCATTTTCGGCGCCCATGCCTTCATATGCAGCCAGAGGGCGGACATACTTCGTCTCTGGAACAAAAAAGGTTGCCAAGAGAAGAACCAGGCCACTGAAGCCAGCAAATAGATAGTACCAGGCTCTCCACCCCACTGTGGAAGCAATGTAACTTGTGAGGATAATCAAAGTACCGCTGATGATCGTTTGGATAGAGGAGAAGAACTGTTGGTATCTAGCCCGTTCGTGGAGGAAGAAAACTTCCTGGTTGACAGTCAGCATGTTGGTTTTGATACTCCCAGGCGCATGTAGCTACTTACCGAGATCATCAAGGGGCAAAGTGCTTCACTCTGACCTGCAGCCAAACCCAAAATACACCGGGCAGCGAAGTGCCATGCGTATCCTTGGTTTGTAGCACAGAGGATCAAAGAGACAACCTGAATCACACAAGAACCCAGGAAGACTGGTCGGCGGCCAATTGCTAGAGCTAGAGGCATGGATATCATATTACCAATGCCCATGAATAGAGATGGAACTAAAAGTGTCAGCTTGAAAACTTCTACTACCTCCAACGATCAACTTACAAGTCATCAAGTTGCTGATATCAGCATAGGTCTTCCCCTGTGCAGCATATGTAGGAATGAACTCCCCCAAGATACCTCCCAGCCCGGATACTGCTGTGAGACCCATTGTGGAATCTGCAAGTACCGATAGTTAGATTTGTAGGCTAGAGAAGGTAGTGATTGAGCTTACACATGCATGTCGTCCCCAGGATGACAAGTTTCTGCCACAATGGGATGTTGAGAGGATCTCTGGGGTCTGAACTCGGGGTAGGAATCAAGATGACTCCTTGGTCGCTGACCAGCTGAACTCTGCCATCGAGATTCTTTGTCGAGGCTTCCATGACAGTCGCTGGACTCGACTCGATCTGTTCGACAATTGGGCCTTTAGAATCCTGCATATTGACGAGTAGTGGTGCAAGGTAAAGTACGAATCGGTAGTGGACGATAGCTGTAAGCCTGAAAAGTGAAGAATGGCAATAGTTTGCTCTTTTTCAATCAACCCGCTCCTTCAAGAGGAACTCGTAAAGTAAAGCGAGGAGAAATGCTAAGATGCGGCGCGAAGAATCTTCAGGCTCGATGGTCGAGAAGAAAGACCTCGTTTTGATGCCATCCACGTCTGCTTTAAATGCTTTCACTTCGATGTCTTCCAACTGTCCAAGTGATTCCAAGATCACACTCAAGATGACCAGCCACCCTTGGGTCTGGGCTTCACGCCAGCCAACCTGCCAGACAGGAGCCGTTCCAGGTGCCTGGAGTGGTGGAAGGTCCTCGCTTACAGCGCCTCCACAAGCCCCGAACAGCACCGACCCACCTCCGCATTCGGCGGATGCGGGGTAGTTACAGGACTCTTCACAGACTGTGCCTGCGAATAGTGGGGGATATGAAACCCACAGGAAGGGTTCGGGGTGATAGTGTGGTTCTCCAGGAAATTGTGAACCTGGGGTGACCAGCTTTCTCGTCTCCAAGGAGGCGGAATGTGGAGGTGGAACTTAAATGGGACAGTATGGGGATGGTCAGGGTTGGCTTGGAAATTCGGCCACGAATATTGGCTCAGGATCAGCCCCGAAATCACAAGTACTGCTTGCGTGGATGCCACAGGGTCCGGAGACAGGTCAGCACCAAAACTCGGGCACTAACTGATCCCTCGGAGGAAGTTGTCAGATTCTCGGTTAGCCCCCTGAGTTGTTGACTCGGCTAGCTCGGCCGTCACTTCACAGACCAATACCTCTCAATCACACCTCTCATTTTCTCACTATTGGTCAACATCTTCCAGTGCGGGGGGACACCCCTCTTTACCGACCAAACGCGTCTCCCCGATACTTCTGACGCGAAGCTAGTTCCTCCATAATAAAAAATAAAACCTCAACTTCAACCCCAAATTTTCCACTCTGAAGATTCCTGAAAGACAACAAACAGTCATCGAAAATACCGTCACTCTCAGAATCACAATTTTATCCAAGAAATATAGATACTTTTAACTTATTTAATTGCCTCTCCCCTACACCCCTCCCAATCCAAACCCCTCTCACAATGCCTCCCCCCGTCCAAATCGCACGGAAGCGCATAGCAGAACCCGTCGTCGGCGAGAACGGCTACCAAGGATTCCAGCCCGGGAAATCAGAAGTCCTCCCAGCCGGCTGGAACGGTCACAACGCAAAAGCACTCAAGAGCGACATCCGAGTCGATCACGATGTCGAGATCGTGATGCGCGACGGGTGCAGACTGTACGTCGACGTCTACCGACCAGAAGGAAGCAGTGAGAAGATCCCAGCGGTTCTCAGCTGGTCTTTCTACGGCAAGAAATACAGTGCGCTTGAGATGCTTCCCATGTGTGTGTGGAACTGCTGCGTCCCGCGGTCTGATCTGAGTGGCATTGAGAAGTTTGAGGGTTTGGATCCGCAGGAGTGGTGTCCTAAGGGGTATGCCATTGTGAGTGTCGATACGCGAGGTGCGGGGAATAGTGATGGGGAGATTTGTGTTATGGGACAACAGGACGCGGAGGATGGGTATGATGTTGTCGAGGCTATTGCTAAGATGGATTGGTGCAATGGTTCCATTGGCATGGCTGGTAATTCAGCACTGGCTATCTCTCAATGGTTCATCGCTGCCCAGCAGCCCCCGTCGCTGAAAGCCATTGCGCCTTGGGAGGGATCTGGAGATATCTACAGAGAGCAATTCTGTCGTGGAGGTTGGTTCTCAATGAGCAACTTCGACTTAATCGCCAAAGCCATCGTTCGTGGACAGTCTCATTCGGGCTTGGAGAACTTCGAGGAGATGTACCGCAGGTCGCCTGTCTCTAGCCCATTCTGGGAGGACAAGAGGGTCGATATGACGAAGGTTAAATGCCCAGCTTTCATTCGAGGTTCCGATGTGAGTAGCATCCATACCATGGGATCGATCCGAGCCTGGCTAGAGCTTCCTCACAACGACAAATGGCTCTGGTGGGGGAGCAAACAAGAATGGTACGAGCTATACAGCATACCCGACGCCCGGGAAGAGTTGACAAAATTCTTCGACTTCTATCTGAAGGGGAAGCAGAACGACTGGCTCAAAACCCCCAAGGTCCGTTGGTCCGCTCTACAGTTCGGCGACCGCGAAGCCATCGATGACATTCCACTCGAGGATTTCCCCGTCCCAGGGACAGAATACCGAGAACTATTCCTCCACAACGAGAACAAGCTCTTCTCCACGCCCCAAGCATCACCAACAACGCATTCCTACGACTCAGAGAAACACACCTCCGTCATAGACTTCACACACACCTTCACCACCAAGGCGCGACTCATCGGCCTCCCGAAAGCAATCCTCTACATGTCCTGCCCGGACCGCGACGACTTCACCGTCTTCGTCATCCTGCGCAAGAAAGACCGCAACGGGAAAGACCTGATGCATCTTAACTTCCCCTTCTCCGCCACGCCCATCAAATCCATCGACGAAATCCCAGAGAAGGACCAAGCGAGTCTGAATCTGCACCTGGGATCGAACGGGATCCTCAGAGCGTCTCACCGCGCCATCGACTCCTCGCGAAGCATCCACCCCCAATTCCCATTCCATCCGCATACGAAGCAGGAGAAAGTCCCCCCGGGGACGGTTGTTAGGTTGGAGATTGGCATCTGGGCTATGGGAGTTGATTTCGATGCTGGGGAATCGATAAGTCTTCGTGTACGTGTACCCATCTATCCTTGTCCTACCTCTCATTCTCCTCTCCTTTCTTTGTGGGTCAAATACACGCGCTAATCATTGTATAGATCGGAGGCCAATTCCCCAGCCTGGCAGAGTACAAGAGCTTCTCTGGCCCGAGACCAGAGCATGAGTTGAACAGAGGAAAGCATTTCATACATTGTGGTGGGGAGTATCCCAGCTCGGTTGTTTTGCCATTTACCCCTGTCAATTAGTCTCTATACACTACAGTAGCCAGCTAGCTTTAAGAATCTTCGTCTTCTGAATAGATACAAATAGTACTTCGTGATAAGTGAAGGAAAATAAACACTAAATGGAATGATACAGGTGCAAGTAAACGTGGAAATCCCGGCAGTGCATCAACTTCCTTACTGACTGTATCCGGCTTGACCCCTCAGCATTTACTCCAAGACCAAGCAATTTCCTATCCCCAACAGCCTAAACATTCACGGCAGAAGTGGGAACCCCTCCATCAACAACTTACTTTACAAGACATGCAATAGGAACTCAAATATAACATGCAGAGACAGACTTCGAGCGAAGAGAAAGACAGAAGGAGATAAGGAAGGAACGGATAAGAAAAGCCGATAGATAGATAGATAAGATTGGAGCCGTTTGGAGTGAAAGTGGGGTAAATGGGGAAAAGAGATAAGATTTTTTTTTCTTCGAGTCATGTGGGTGAGGGGATTTCGGTACTGTAGATAGTGAGATTAGAGATTGTGGATTAGATTACTCGTTATCGGGGATACTTTTGGGCTGGCAAAAAGCGTTGGGTTAAGTTGCATGATCGATTCGAGGGCAATATGGCTTGAATGGAGATTCCTGCTTGGGAGTTGTGAATAGAGAGAGCAAGTGAAGAAAAGGGAAGAGCGAGGGGTCATGCAATCATGTAACTTTTATTTTCGTGTTATGCCAGAGATGCATGCAAGGAGCAGCACAATGGGAAAGCTTTCCTGCCATTTCCTTCCCTTCCCTCCCTTTTCCTCCCATCCCTCCACCCATTTCCTATCCCCATCCAATTCTACTCCCGCACTCCTTCCGAGATACCTTGCCTCTGGTCTGCTGTCACTGACCTGGTTCGAATTGGGACGATGACATTGCAAGACCTGGGCGAAATTAGACCGACATTAACGACATCCGTCGGTTTTGTTTTTTAGCGAAAAAGAAAACATGCAACTGGCTTCAGGCGAAGTGAGGTTGGTGGTGGTACATTGCTGGATTTTTAAATATCCAGCAGATTCTCGGTCAAGCAGGGCTCGCGAGGTGGGCAAAGAAAAATTCGTTATTGGTGGTATCATCGACGTAGAAGCAAGAAGAGAGAAGCCGCCGCCGTCCCAGTGATGAGATCCCTTTGCCTGGGATTAAGGGACGCCTATGTGACTGATTGTGGTGTTGAGGACTCGCTGTGATCTCCAACCATATCTGCTACGCGCATTTTCTTCGCACGTGGGGCGCCGTCGCGAACTTCACTCAGTTGTTGCTCAACATCGTCAAGCCGGTGCTTCAACTGATTCTCCCTGCGTTGTGACTCCTCCAAGCGTCTCATGAGGTCTTGTTCCGACTTATGGCGCATCTCCTCTCCCCTTCTCGCATTGTTCTCATCCTGCTCGAGTTGGGCGACCCTTCCACGGAAAAGCTCGTTGATGACTTCGAGTTCGCTGACACGAGTCTTCAGTGACGAGTTCGAGGCAATAAGTTGCTCGTAAGTTTGGGGTACTTCGAGCCCATGGTTGCCATTTAATGGAGAGGTGGATCGTCCTGGTGATGGTTGACGAATGTGCATTGGTGGGAGGGATGGCGAATGATGATTGTAGTGATCGTCGAGTGTGTGACCGTTGAATGGCGGCAGATGATTCGCATACATCGAGGGAGTTCCCGTTCTCGAGATGGGAGAATTCGAGCCATCTGAATGTCCATTTGCAGATTTTTGAGAAGTGCGACGATGACCCATAGACCCTAGGGGTGGTGTTCCGGCTTGCGACCGCGCCTGTTCGAGGCCATTGGTGTCGAAGGGATTCTGCAACAACGCGTTAATTATTGCCTTCTGCAAGCCATCGTAGCCTAGGGTTGGATGCATACTTTCTTCTTTACTCCCTGTGCCGCCCCAGAACTTTTGACGCGATTGCGACTCTTGATAACATCTGTCTTCAAGCTTATCGGCCGAGGTCGTCCATGCAGTTTGAGAAACAGGCCACAGGCATTGCACAGCACAGAGCCAACTTCATCGCGCCTCCATAGAGGCGTGGTCGAGGTACCGCAATTTCCGCAGATAGGTGGCTGTGAGGTCTCGTTAGATACCATAGAAGAGGCCATCGGAGCGTGGATGAGGATGGGGATGTTGGTGCTCGGGGGGTTTGTTATCGAGGTCGAGGATAGGATGCGATACGGGCTTATCGAGCGGGAAAATTGGGGTGAGGAAAAAGTGAAGCCTTGCGGGATGCCTGGGCCAATCAGGACCGCGCCAGGCCGCCCTTGCCCAAGACAGATAGGGGCAATAACCTTAATCGATAGACGATCGAAACGGAAGGTGCGGGCAGGAAATGGGAATGGAAGGAAGGGAAGGGGAGGCCGACAAAGAGCTAGAGCAGAAGTAGAAGCAGAAGCAAATGCAATATAAGTCCAATTGTGATGGTAATTGTTTTTGCTTGCCTTTGGCTTTGCATTTGAAATTCCCAGCCGGCCTTTTGTGAGAGAAAGAAATCGTGCAGTGCTGTAAAGTGAGGTGATGATACCAGCAGAAACAAATAAATAAACCCAAAACATACCTGTGAGCTGCTCTGCCCGCCGCCCGAAGTCGCCGATGGAGAGGAATAGCTTAATGGAGTTGGTCCTACGTTGAACGCCCTACTTTGCATGTTAGCCTCCTGTTGCCCAATAGTCCTGATACTCGCAAATGTCTCCAGAACGCCGAAGACTTAAAAAATACTGTGAGATCAATCCCGGGCAGTGCATGGAGGATGTCCCAAAGTATATTCCGTTCATTGCCCCTCCCGATACACAAGATGCGCCATCTCTCTGGCCTCATCCCCGGACTTCAAGGGATGAGGTCTTGCAATGTTCCATGAAGCATGATTGGGCTTCCAACCGTCGGTGATCTCTTAGACTGATCCAATGAAAATACCGGCGACTGAGAAATTCCCTGGACAATTTGGATTTCATTCCATGCCCGATGTGTACCCCAGAGTGACTCCCATCACTAACCAATATCCGCCCCAGGATCGATGCCCAAAAAAGTTGCACGAAATTGAAGAATTCCAAACGTACCTCATTTGCGGAGAGTTCGACGAAGATGCGAGAGATGCCAGAGTAGACAAGCCAGGAAGTTGAGGTAACGAAGCGCTATGGTGGAGCGAGGAGTTGACCGTTGATGTCGAAGAGGGCCGAGATATCGGGTCTAGGGAAGGCATTGAATGCCTACCATCGTCTGCTGAGTGTGCCGTATTGAATGAAGGCAGATCGCGGACCTGCTCTCTTGAAGATGAATGAGGGATGGGCGAGGCCCGGTAGGGAGCAAGTGTAGAAGCCGTGGTTGCGGTTGGAAGGGGGTGCTATTAGATCGCGTCCGTGAAGGAACGCGAAGGGTGTATGGGGGGATTGTGACTGTGAAATGTGTCGTGAAATTAACTGTTCTCTTTGGAGCTCTGTCGTGATGGAAAAAGGGATTCGTTCTATTAATCGTAGTAAGGAGGCCGGGAAAGGATGAATGAAGTATTATTCGGAAGGGCCCAAAAAGAAGCAGACTTTCTAAACGCGCTCAAACGAGTGACTCGATGGGATATCGGAAGATGTGAGGGTGTACAAGAAGCCAGTGAGTGTGGTGGATGAATATTACAATGTCATCGAGAAGAAAGGGAGCAAGTGGAAAGAGGATGTGAAGAAGCTGCGGATTGCACCGGACTGGGTTTGTTGCTTGCTGGTCTTGGGACATGGGGCCGCCCCCTTATCCTCGCGCTATGTACGATAAGTTATGGATTGCGGATCTATAAAAAGAGCAGCGCTCGATATGCACAATTCTTTGCTCGAGACCCAATGGAATGCTCACTCATGATTGCTGCATGAAGAATGCAGTTGAGATGAGGATAATCAGAGGTCCGGGTAAATGGAGCATTGATTATGGCGCCGTGGTTGAATTCAGTGTTTTGTTTGCATTCATCTACGGTCCGTTTCTCAATGATTGCCTGCATCGACGCGATTGCTTGCCTTCCTCACCCAGCCCGGATTAAATCTAATGCACGAACCCGACTGCTTCATATTTTGTGCTCCGCGAGATAAGGAAGAAGAAAGTTCTTAACTTCCACGGTCTAGACGAATCTCTCCGGGCAAAGAGACAGATCCCGTTGTCAAAAGGAGAAGCACAAGGGTCCAAACAGGCCACGAAGGATCTCTGGGCGTGTTCATAAAAACGCCCTCGCGCCCCGAGATCATCTGGGTGTTAGGAGACGCGGAATCGGATTCGAGGATCCGCGCTGGGGGATTAAAGATGGGACGGCCGGCGATGGGATGTGGATGGATCTGACAAGGGCAGGGCAGGGAAAACGGTGGAGCAATATCCCACGTCCATCAATCGGCAGTCGCTGATTGTCCTGATAAACAATCAATCCGCCAGGGGTAGGCAGGGCTGAGAGTTGCGCAAGAAATATGAAGCCACGTCGCGACCAGTGTGGCTTGTTGACTGTCTTACCCCTGAAATCCGAGTAAGATTGTTACGAGATGAGGATGGAACATTATTATGAGGCGCGTTGGGAGGAGAGAAATGCCCAAGAAGCGCGATCTGAGGTGGTGGCGTATCAGAGGCTCAGGTCTCATTCACACACCAGATTGAGTGACGACATGAATCTCTCCAGGAAAAATTCAATCGGGCCCTGGGAGTTGGGATTTGGTAAGTGAAATTGGAGATCGTGAGGTCCGAGTACCAAACAACCAAATTAGATGACGCTCGGTTAATTTGGCAGATTGAAAAAGGGGCCAGAAACTTAAAATCTCGGGGGGTGAAAACGTGCAAGTCAGGAACGGAAAAATGGTCGGGCCGTCATGTCTAGTCTACTCTGAACTAAGACTAGCGGCAGCGATAATTACGGCAGCCCAAACTGAACTGTGGAAATTCTTCATATCGAAACTTTTTTGAACCACCAAGCTCCAAGCTTGTACAACCCCACCACAACACTTCAAGATGCCTTCCACACACAAGAAGGAGAAGCCCTGGGATACAGACGATATTGACAAGTGGAAGGTAAGTTACAATGGAAGATTGCAACCGTCTAACACCTCTAACTCTGCTCGTAGATCGAGGAATTCAAACCAGACGACAACGCTGGCGGGACGTTCGCAGAAGAATCCTCATTCGCAACCCTCTTCCCCAAATACCGCGAAATCTACCTGCGCGAAGCCTGGCCCCTTATTACCCGCTCGCTGGAGAAATACGGCATAGCATGTACGCTTGATTTGGTGGAAGGATCTATGACCGTGAAGACCACGCGGAAAACCTACGACCCCGCCGCAGTTCTCAATGCGCGCGATCTGATTAAGCTGCTGGCTCGCAGTGTGCCTGCTCCCCAAGCAGTCAAGATCCTAGAAGATGGAATGGCATGCGACGTCATCAAGATCCGGAACCTGGTGCGCAACAAAGAGAAATTTGTCAAGCGGAGACAGCGGATCCTAGGTCCAAACGGCAGCACATTAAAAGCGTTGGAGCTCTTGACGGAGTGCTACCTGCTGGTGCAGGGGAATACAGTGGCGGCTATGGGACCGTACAAGGGATTGAAGGAGGTGCGGAGGATTATCGAGGATTGCATGAACAACATTCACCCAATTTACCACATCAAAGAACTCATGATCAAGCGGGAATTGGCCAAGGATCCTGAACTGGCTGGGGAATCGTGGGATCGCTTCTTGCCGCATTTCAAGAAGAGGAATTTGTCCAAGAGACGTGTGCCGCTCAAGGTTACGGATAAGACGAAGAAGGTGTACACGCCGTTCCCGCCACCGCAGGAGAAGAGCAAGGTCGACCTGCAGATCGAGAGCGGAGAGTATTTCCTGGGCAAGCAGGCGAGGGAGAGGGCGCAGAGAGAAGAGCGGATGGACAAGCAGCGTGAGAAGAAAGAGGAGAAGTTGAAGGAGAGAGAGAAGGAGTTCAAGGCGCCGAAGGAGGAGGGTGAGAAGAAAGAGAAGAAGAAGAGGAAACGAGATCGCGAGGAGGGAGAGGATGGGGAGGTGAAGAAAGACAAGAAGAAGAAAAAGCGGAAGGAAGTCGTCGAGGCGGATGAGGAGTAAATTGTGTAAGGCATGTTTGGCATTTTGGCGATGGCGTTTATTTGGCTGGTTAGGGCATCCGAGCGTACTGTACTGGGTGATTTTACTGTGCAGATTATAGCAGAAGAAATCATCAAATTACCTCGATATTGATCCATATTTTGGCCACCCCTGAATGCTATCTATGTTGCAAAACAACAAATAATACAACCCAGATTCTACTTGGGTATACATGATTACATCCCGAATATCGTACCATTGCAATCAGATCGAGATATTGCCTCGCTCTCCGTCCCCAAGAAATCAATTGAGTCAAGACACGTTCGAAGTACAGTACAGCTTCAGATTACACATCAAAACCCATGGGTGAACAAACTAATCGATCCACCGCCTGTATCCTAACTACAATGCCACTACCAATATATACGTAAAGACGTTATAATCATACATCCAAGATACCCATCAAACTTATTCCAAAACCATATTTCCCTAACCCATCCCATACCGTCCGATCCAGTCCTATTCCATCCTACTCCATAACACTTGTGTATCCATCTCCACCCGTCCGTCCCATATCCCCCATACAGATAAAATAAAATACCCAACGCCACTTGACCACTATCTATGTGCTTTAGGATCAACCCCTTAGATCCCGTCTGAGATATGATGCATACGTCCTTCACCCTTTATCTTCCCATCTCCCTCATATCACTACCACTTGCACTGCGAACTCAACTCTTATCTATCCTCTTCCCTTCCTCTCTGCTAACCACAGCTGTAATCCCACTCCCACTGCTACTTCCCTCTCTCCCAGCCCCAGCACCATCCACACTCTCCCCCTTCTCACGCCTAACTCTCACAACCTCATCACCACTCGGTCCCCGACTCAAAACTGGGGTCTTTAACGCTCCTTCATAATTTCCCCGTCCGTGTCCATGCGCCCCAGGACTTCTCGGTCCCGGATGCGCAGGATAAGTATCGATATGGTGATCATGGTGCAGAGCCTGCCTCTTACGGCTGGATTCGCTAGTGAGTTGGAGATGTTCTGGGGAGTGGATTGTGAAAGCCTGATCATGCTCGAGGGTATGGCGTTTAGTCTATCCTCCATTAGTTCTTGCAACATAATACCTCGAACTCAGTCGCAGGGGGTGGGGGGGCTTACATCTCTAGCCTGCTTCCTCGTATAGCGATTCAAACTCTCACACAGCCGATCCAGGATCCACTCGCTCTCACTAACATCCGCCAGCATAGGACTATCCTCACCAATCCAATCCCACTCAATGAGTCCTTCTTCCTCCTCCTCATCGACATCCTCCGGCCTCTTCGTATTGCTAAAGCGTATCAACCTCGTGAACTCCACCCACTCCTCATAAGAATACTTCTTCGGCGTCTCGAGCCTCAGATCGTTCGCCGTCCGCTTAATAGCAATCGCCAGTTTCCTCGCCAAGTCATGCTCCGTGACAATCGGCGCCTCCTCAGCGAGTTTCTCCAACGTAGGCGTCCTAACTATATTCTCTTCGATATTATTACCCGTAGAGCCTTCTTCCTCGTCCGGGTTCTGCACCGTGAAACCTTCCTCGACGCGTTTCTTCGCCTCGAGCTTCTTGGTGCGTTGTTCGAGCCAGCCTTCCAGTTTAGGGTGTTTGAGCACGAAATCATGCCACACGCCTTCTTTCGGCATCACCGTCCAGTCAGCCAGTGTGAATGTCCCGCGATTGATAGCAGAGACGACCGTATTCCCCATATCGGACACCAGAATCGTCATAGTAGGCACAGCAACCAGCGACCAGATGATGAAGAGCGGTTTACCAGCGTTGGAACGTGGACTGAAGTCTCCGTATCCGATGGTCAGAAGTGAGACGTAGCAGAAATACAAAGCGTCGAAGTAGGATAGGTTCTGAATCCGCTTCTCGGCGTACATGAAGCCAAGCGCACCGACACACCACAGGATCCCGAAGGCGAAGACACTCCATGCGAGAGCGTAGTACTGTTTGAAGCGGTTTGTGTGGGCTTGTATGTCTCGCATCGCGTCGAATCTATCTTTCTCCTCCTTGAGCATGATGAGCTTCTCTCGGCGGTTCGCTCGCTTGACATGGGGTTCTTTGCCAGCTGCTCTTTGTCGCATTTTGGCATCACGACTCAGTGGTGGTTTTGGTTTATGGTTCCTCCCTGCGCCACCTCGACCACCGCCTTGAGCTGGTGCTTTGGATTTACGTTCTTTGAAAGTGATGTTACGACCTTGGACGTCGAAATGGCCATACTGGTCAAGCGAGGTTCTTCGAATTGGCTCCAGGTTCGATGACAGTCGAGGTTGGCGATATAGTTCATTGCTTTCCCGCTTCGGGGGCAGACCCAACCGGTCTCGTAGTTCCTTCTCACTCGTCACTGTCCGGCTGAAGGTTCGTGCTCGCTCGTTGAGCGTATGCTTTTTGATGACGTTGTCTTTCGACATGCCGGATGCGAATTTCCTGATACTGTTGATCATGAGACCAAGGAAGATGATTCCAATAACAGAGTACGGAAATACCAGCCCACGGCTCGTATCCGTATTAGCTACCACGTCTCCGAATCCTACTGTGAGAACCGTTACATCACAGAAGTAGAGAGCATCCGCGTAAGATATACCGCAGAGTTTTGAGAAAACAGCTGCGCCGCCGGCCAGCCAGAAGAAGAACATCATCGTCTGGAGAATGAGTGTCCGTTGATCGTCATCTAGATCGAAGTGCTGGGGGTAGTGGCCGAGAAAGTAGCCGAGCATATTGACCATCAGTATCATGGATCCAATCAGGTAGAGGATTGCTGCAATTATTGCATGCCAGAATCCCTGCGAGTACGTTTCTCCAGGTCTGGCTGGCGGAACGTATTGGTTCATAGCAATCGTGATGGCAATAAGCTAGATTTCATGTGAGCGCTTCCCAACCGGCTCAGGATAGGAAACCTACAATACCAGTTGCAAAGTACCACGATATGATTGTAGCGGGTAGGGCAATGATATATCTAATCCTCTGCGTAAAGTTCAGAAGTAAACAGAAATTGCCAAAGAACCCACAGCCAAGAGAAATAGCATTCAAAATAATCTCCCTACATATCCATTCGTTAGTTTCCAGAGACACGATTTTGAAGGGGGGAGGGGGAGACGCACCACTCAGGATCAGGGATATCGTGACCCAGCGCATCAAGCCCGCCAGGCAGTTGCCCATTATCCGGAAGCCTGACCCTCCATTTCGAGACCAGAGCAGCAATCGAAAGAACATTTGCAAGGGGTCCTATGGTCGCTGCTATGAGTGGTATTGAGGTGCTGGCGAACCACCAATCCTGAGGGAGGTCATCTGTCTTGCCTCTCAGCTTGAACTTGCCGAATGTTAGGATCTTGTCGGTCTTCTCTAAAGAGGTAGTCTCGTTCTTTGCTGTGCTTCCGTTGCCCATGACGCCGTTTGGCTTGAGACCTGAGGAGCCTGTCGCCATAATTGTTATTGCTGATTGGATTGACTGCACATCTCGAATTGCATGGGATGGCAAGTCTTGATTAACCTTCAACGTCCACCCAACTCAGCTCAGCTCGACTCAGTTCGAAGCAAGTGTCGTGAATCAGCAAGTGTGTTGCAAAATCTTGAAGTTGACTCAGTAAAATTGAAGCAAAATCTCGAAGTGCTGAAAATGTGTCGCCGCCGTCATGTGTCTGAAGGAAGGGGACAGGGCACAGTAGCCGGATGCAGCGGGGTGCTGCGTCGTGAATAATCGGCTCCACTCCAAGTACAGGGCTCAACACGAGGGACAACAAAGCCGAAGCATAAAATATGTTCAAATCAACGCAGCAGTAAATAAAGACTCTTAACTCATGAGTCTCAAGAACTATAGATACAAAAGAAGTAGAAGTAGAAATAGAAGTAGATGTGGGACTCTAGAGAGCGGGGAGTCAAAGATGATCCTGTACGATAAGAAAGTCGGCCTAGCCGTCCTCGTGCAAGCCACACAGTTGGACTTCGATCGAACGAGGCCAGACGACTTGCTGAAATGACCAAGATCAACAGTGCTTGGTGCATTTGGATCCAACCACACCCCACGCGGGGATTATCCAGATTGAGTTTGGAGGCTTGAAAAATGGATAAGGCCTAGACCTCTCGAAACATAATTACACATCAGAAACCAATAGGAGTAAGAACAACATCTCGGACTTGGAGGTTTTGCAATCTCAATTCATTCGCGTCTATTTATTTACACGCATGTTATGTTCTTGGTTCCTAAGTCGGAAAAAGTCCTTTTGCAAGAAGGAAGCACATCGCTCTAGAGAATTCGAAGAACGCCAGCCTCTCATCCACAGTGTGCAAGCCCCAGGTATGTTCGTTTAGTTCGTACAGTCATCAAGGAAAGCCACTGCTATCGTAAAAACGCCCAGTTCAAGCCAGATAATGAACTCCTGAGTCGAGATTTTCGTAGCCCGCTTTCAAAAGAAAAAGACAAAGAAAAAACCTATCGTATGAATCCACCCACTTCCTTGACACGCTTTCAATGATTGTAATGGATCGCAAATTTTTTTATCTCATCAAGCAGACTGAACACCCATTTGTTCTTGCGAGACCTCCTTTTCTTCCTCTGGAATTCCGGGGGACAATGGCGACAAAGGAGTCCTAGGACTCATAAGCGAAGAGAAGAAGTTGGAGCCGAGGCTGCTGCTCTGTCGATGGAGAGAAAGAGGTGGAGGACGACGGCGAGTAGTAGATTTCATCGTCAGGCCATTATCCTCATCTTCATCCTCATCAACTCGTTCCTCAGCCCCATCAACGACAACAGAGAAGCCATATGTGGGTGGGAAGGGGATATCGAGAGTTGCGATTGGACCTTTGTGGTTCCACATGGCCTCGAGGACCATTCTCTCTTCAGTCATTGGTGGCTGTTCCTGTTTCTCTTCATCTTCCTTTCTGTCGTGGCCAGCCCATCCGATACCAAGAGTACGGAGGTTGGGTGGGAGGAGAGAGGCGTGTGCTTCCGCAGTGCCTCGGATCATCTCCAAAGCAATAGCTTTGTCTGAAAAATAGTCAGTATCATTTCGGACAGAGTGGATTTTCTAAAAAAAAAAGCTATATTTCTGCAGGGTAACCTCGCTGGGTTGTGGCCAACATACCTTTTTGACCAACTCGGTCCATATGGGCTCTGCACAGGTTTCGCAATTGCTGCAGAGTTCTCATTGCCGAATCCATGGTTTCGAAATTTGGATGTAAGACCTCTGGAGGATGGTTGACATGACACTCACGGCACTTTCGCTCAGCTTGAGGTACATTAGGACCAGTTCTGCATCTCCACCATCCACCGCCTCTGTGGCCAAGTGCCTTCCAAACTGGATGCTCGTCATGATATACCTTGTCCCAACGCTGCGGCAAGGTGGTGTAACCTCTCTCCAGGCTCTCCAATCTATGGATCTCGTTGATCAGGTCCGTATAGGATTGCCATGGGTCCTCGAAATCCTCGGCAGGAAACCAATCGGGGAGATAGGAGCCACAGGTGTCTCGTCGACCCAGAGATAGGAACGATCCGGGGGGTATATGATGCTTGCCACACTTTCGGCAGAGCGCGAAAACGGTACAGGATGAGTAGAATTGTCTGATACCTCCTGTACTGCTGGCTTCTGATATCTCACCATCCGAATCAACCCATTGGTCCTCAGCATTGGGATCCTTGGTAGGCAAAGGTACGACAGGTGGCTTTGGCATGGCTGCTGGTTTGGAGTTGAGAAGACTGGCCTTGATACAGCTTCGAGGGATAAACGTAGAATTTGCTGGCTCTGCTCTGTGTACGAACTTTGGATCGTGACCGGTGGATGTAAGCATATAACCGCGGTTCGAAAGAGGAGGAAAGGTTCTGAATGGTTCGGAGAGGACTTTGGGACGGATGTTCTCTTTGGCATGGACAAAGCCTCCTCGCATCACCTTGCAGCTTCCTGAGTAGTATTCAACGTAATCGTATGAGCCACTTTCATCGGATTTCTGGGCATCCCAGGTACTGGAACCAACAGAGTATTTTGGAGGTGACGGGCTCTCGTTGTCTTGATACGAAGA
Organism: Cadophora sp. M221; assembly: GCA_017366145.1. Classification (NCBI taxonomy): domain Eukaryota; kingdom Fungi; phylum Ascomycota; class Leotiomycetes; order Helotiales; family Ploettnerulaceae; genus Cadophora; species Cadophora sp. M221. Next base: position 25,372 of record JAFJYG010000354.1, on the reverse strand, counting down.
TGGTTGGAGTTCGGTTTCGGTTTCGGTCGGCGTGGCTTCGTTTCGATCTCCACTGCTCTCGCTGCCTCTCTCGACATTGACTGTGGTGGCTACTCCTAGGTTAGCAGAAAAATAAAGAGTACCCGAAGGATAGGCGCTCACCTTGGTCGTTGTTTTTGTTTTGATCAGTGCAGACGCTGGCACTGTTGCGACGAGATGGATCGGCAGTAACGCAAGCAGATGATGGTCCCGCTGCCTCTTTGTCGGTGGGAATCAGTCTCTTTGCATAGAGTGAGCGGCGCATGGCAACCCAAGCAGGAATGCCACCCTCATCATCCTCATCCTCGCTGCTATCAATGGCGTTTTCGTGTTGCGCGAGCATCAGTTTGTGTAGGGAGTGACGCTTCTCTTCAGGACCTATGCAACGCGATTTCAGTGAGCCTTCACTGTGACTACGAGCTGCGAGCTCGAAATCGATCTTGGAGGCCATGTCTTCGAGTTTGTTGATCAAGGCCTTCGTAAGGTGATGTTTTTGGGGTTTCGGTTGTCTGATGGGAGGAAAGTAGTCCACCCGCTTCTTCCTGCCTCCGATGTAGATGTTTACTGTGAATAGCGCGCCGTAAGCGAACTCAGGAACATCATATGTGCTGAAGGGATTCTTGATGCCGGCGGAACCTTCTTCTTTCGTTAATGGCCTCCGCCCATAGTGAATCGTATGGGTAGGATATTCTTGTCGCAGAATGGGCCGAATTGTAATGAGTTCTGGATATCGTCGTTCGAGTGATCGAAAATATGCCGCTCTTCGTGATTTTGCCTGACTTGGACGGGCTCGAAGAGTCTCAGATTCAAGTGAAAGGCCTCTTTCATGCCTTGTGAATGCTGCGCCAGCTGGGTCGAGGAAGCTGGTTGGCCGACGTGGTTGTGGAGGTTCCAGAAAGAGGAGAATATTGCTGCTCTCAGCTGGACACATTGCGAGATCGAATTTTTCTTGCACTATTGAGGTTGAGTTCTGTGATTGCAATGCATCGTCCTCCTAAATTGGAAGGCGTGGCGGAGGAAAAAAGAGCAGAGCAAAAAAAGAAAGGCTCAAGGGAGATTTTCAAGAGATCTAGATCTGTGTTGAGCTTTGGGAGATGGAGATGCTCAAGTGTGTTGACAAGTTTTCCCTAATAGGAAGATGGATCGAGGACCGGGCCGACCGAGAATCAAAGCCTCCGGATCAGGCCAAGCTTGAAAAGACCCCCTGTTCTCTCATACGTAGCATATACAACCCTAAGGCATTTTAAGAAACAGATCAGGCCAAATGGTTGTTCGAGGTCACGGCTAGTTTGAAGTAATAAGTGGGAGTTGGTGGTATTGTGCTCTTGGATTTCTGCGGTAAAGGAGAGGCAACCGAAAGATCGAGAAAACGAAGGTTGTATATTGTAGTAAATATATGTTAAGAAAGTTTGATGGCTGGAGATTGGACGTATAGTGAAAGAACAGCATATGGAGCAACTGTATAAAGTAATGCCATTGTCAATTTTTGATACATTATTGCAAAATTTATGTCTCTCTGAAGTAGGGATTACAACACAAAGGAAGACCACTCAAACTATCAGAAAACACTTGTGCTACAAGCATAGAGTAAGACGAAATGCCTATTTGGGTCTTTATGTACGAGGCTGTGACGTTGGAAGACTTCGAAGGTCTCAGTACTATGTTTTCGTTAAGAAATGATTGAATGTGGGTGTTTGAACATCGAAACTGCACAGATATTCACTAGTGAAACAAGGTCTTTCTTGAATGGAGATATCACCAATGTGCAGTTGTGTGAACTGAGTAGTGTGGGTTTGAATTGTCCTCGAGCTCTCCAAATTGTATCCTCATCTACTTCATGAAGTAGGAGATCTCCCTCTGTATTCGTGCATTTTAAGAAGGAAGTCGGTGAACCATTCAATTTGTTAATGGCGATGAGACTTAGTTGAATAGTTTGGCATGTTGATAATAGCACAATACAAAACGTTATAGATTACGGCCAAGGAAGATCGGCAGAGCAAGCGCAGTCAGGACACAAAGGCAAAGAAGAGACATTTTAGTGATATACAAGAAAGGCTATGGGTATCACGAGACAGAATGGGATTTAGACATACACACAATAGATTCCTTTTGTTCCCTAATCCACAAGGGGGCCAACACTAACATGTTCTCTTTCCTTCAAAGCCTTCTCTTGCTCCATTTTGAGCGTCGCCCTTCCTTCTCTCCGCTTATCTGCCTCGAGATTGGCGAACCTCCCACGGGCACCATGCTTCAGCTTGGTGATCATATCACCGGCCTTCCCTTTGGTCAAGGTTTCAGCCGTCAGCTTGTCATCCTTAAGCCTGAATTTATTAAGGAATGCAAGCTGGCCCTCAGTGGCCGGTCTGTTCCTCCAAGGTTGATATCTGGAGATGAACTGGAATGGATATTTGGATTGAGCGAATGTATCTGCTGCATGAATAGCGTCTGCCAATGTAAGAGCTTTGGCGATTTGGCGCGGCCTCATAAATGGTTGCCGCTTGGAACCTCGTCCCGATCGATCTAAAGCCGCTGTCTCTGTGACGACGTATGTCTTATCGCTAGTCTTCTCATTCACGATTGAAGCTAACTTGATGTATGAGCCAGAGGTGTTCGTAAGGATGTACCGATCTTCGGCGACACAGACCCACGCATTTGGGGACAGTTGTCTGATATGCCTCTCTCCGGAGGTGTCCTCAATGAGGTCAAAGACAGAGTCATAATCCGTAAATGTTACAGTCGCAGGAACCACAGGCGCTTCCTTTGGTTTGGACCTCATCAATGTGAGTTCTTGTCGGGCCTCTTCAGCCTCCTTCCGATCTAATATCGATTTCATATCATCGACGCCGGCACTATCCACCATTTCTTCGGGATCCAGGCCGAATAGTGTTGGTGTTGTGACAATGCCGGTCTCGAGACTTGCCACCATATCAATGATGTGGCAGTCCTTCTTGCCGGGGAATAATCTCATCCCTCGGCCAATCATCTGTACCAGAAGATTTCTCGATTTCGTTGGCCGTGCCAATAACACACAGTCAATATTTGGGATGTCAGTCCCCTCCGTGAAAACCCCACAGTTGACGAGGACAGGGAATTCGCCACTCCTGAAAGCATCCAGACGAGCACTTCGTTCTGACTTTGGAGTGTCTCCTGTCACAAATCGAGCATCCAACCCATGCTTTCGGAATGCGTTAGTCAACCCGGCCACATGGTCAAGATCTACACAGAAAACTAGGGTTGACTTTCTCCCCTCCGCCTTGGACATCCAGCTCCGAACAGTGATATCGTTGACCTGCTCAGTATTTACCACTTGAGAGAGCTCACTAGCCTGGAAATCTCCATTCGCTCCCTTCTTAACTCTCGAGATGTCTACTTTTGTCTGTACAGTCGTGAAGATTACATCAGACAACCACTTCTCTCCTATCATGTCGATGTAATCCTTGTGGTACACAATTTGATCGATGGCAGAACCCAACCTCAACCCATCGAATCGAGATAACGTTGCCGAAACACCAACCAGAGCTGGTGAACTGACTTGCGCTTTAGACAACCCAAAGTGTTCCAACGTTTTCATGTATCCTGGCGCCACAATATGATGTGCCTCGTCCACTAGTACCAGCTTGAATTTGTCTGGGTTGAACTTTGATATCCGGCTTCCAGAAACTACACTCTGTATGCTAGCAACTGTGATATCCGCAGACCCGCTCGCATGCATAGAGCCCATCTCAATCTCGACTGTCTTCGTAGGGTATGCATTCGTGCAATGTCGAGCAGCTTGCTCGACCAGTTCTTGTCTATGTGCCAAAATCAACGTCTGGTCTGCTCCATTTCGTGGTTTGACTCGGTCAATCAGTTGGGTAAATATGACCTGTTTACATCAGCACATGAAGCATTGCCTCTCCCCGAACTCAACATACAGTTTTACCACTTCCAGTAGCTAAAGAGATACCCAAACGTTTATGCCCCTTATCCAAATGAGAAAGCACCGCCTGGATGCACTCTTCTTGATACTCTCGAAGGCGTATTTTCAAAGGAGGCGTAACCGGATTGGCTCCAGAAGCAGTCGCCAATTGGCGTAATGCCAACGATTTCGTGCAAAGTCTCCATCTCCGCAGACGTCCTATCCATCCTCTTGATGCTGGAGGCATGTTGTGATGCCGATGTAGAGCAGAATGTCTTGTTGCCGCCAACACCGCGCGACCTAACTTTAGACGCGCCAAGCGACCCCTCGCGATCCCTGCATAAATTTCCACTCACCGACCCAATTCTCAAACTAGAACCATATTCGAGATCTCACGTTAATTAGAGACTTTTTCAACCGAATCCTGGATCTTCACAATTCACCATCTGGTCCACTTCGCTCCGGGAAGGACTTATTCGTGGTTGCCTGGAATCAGGAATTATGTGGATTGCCAAACAGGACTATACGTTTCATAGAACTCGCCTGAAGTACTGGCAAGGACGGAATCATGGATCTGGATGAACCCGAGAATGTGGCAAGAGCACTTTCCTTTGACGAAAGCTCTGGATCAGCATACGAGATATCAGACGAGGATCAATCACATGATGAAGATGCTGATGTGCTCCCAACTTCGAGAGCAGGGTCCGAGAGAGGGGGAAGCCGAAGCGTGACCAAAGCTCACGGCAAGAAGGGTCGAAAGGCAAATCGATCCAGCTCGAGTGAGGAAGCGGAGGATGGACCTGAAGTCCTCCAAGACCCCGCAGAATGGGCCACGAGTTTCAAGGAATCGAAAATCGAAGATATCAAGACGCCTCCAAGATTACGCCGCGGAGGAAAGAAAAGGAAGGCCCACAAACAGGCAACGGAAAGTCGTGTTAAGCGTCTCAAGACTTACTATAGTAACGATTACCGCGAGCTCTTGAACTCGGAAATCCAGGATGCTGCGTCAGGAGTGGCTGACAACAATCGACTGAAGGGAGGCCAGATTGGATCGTCGATTTGGACGGTAGCAGAGAAGGCAACTATGCTTGCGGCTCTGGAGAGATTGGGTAGAGACGATGTCCGTGGTATAGCGGATCGAATTGGGACGAAATCGCAGCACGAGGTACAGGAGTATGTCAATCTTCTGCACCAAAGTTTGATGAAGTGGAAGCAGAATCTCAATCGAGCACCGTTGCCTACAGACCTACCGGCTGCAGTTGAGGTCAGCGATGAGTGCGCTGCGGTTCTAGAGCGGGCCGGTGAAGCCCTCGCCGCTCATCAAGAACGTGCCGAAGAAAAAGTAGAGAAGGCGAAATGGGGAGATACATGGTTGATAAACCAAGATGTGGCATTGCAAATCGAAAAGAGGAGGAAGCAAGTATCCGGCGAGGAAGAAATGGAGGACGTTTTACCAGCAGCAAACCTTCTGGATCTCAGCAACTGTGTGGAGCTCTCAAATCGGATATTCATGAATTTTGGCTCTCCTCGAGAAGAGGACAATTGGCACGCCATTGCCGAACCAGGAGAGACCCCAGCGGTCAGAGCTACCGCGTTCGAAGATTTCCATTCTCTAGCCTTCAACATCACGAAACGACTTGTGTCGACAGCCCTTTTCTGCTGTATGTCTCGGTTGCGAGCTAGAGGGTACAACAGCGCCAGGCACGCAGAAGTCAATACCGATGATGTAGACGCAGCACTCAAGATCCTCGGGTTGAAAGCAGACAGCCATGGTTTCTGGCGCGGCGTCGCAAAACGATGCAGCTTACAAGTCATCGACGACGATCACGACAAGCCAGTGCGCATGAGTTACAACGGAGTTGACAAGGCGCTGCAAGAACGGTATCCACGGGCTCGGTCTCGATCCGTAAGTCGAGCCCAAAGTCGAATTCGTAGCGAGCAGCCAGAGTCCTCCTCAAGACACCCCACCGAAGCCGAAGACATAAACTCGTCATCACGAGATATCGACGAGGTAGACGGAGACTCCGATTCCGAGTCCGAATATGCCTCACTCCCCGATTCCGACGAAGAATTTATGAGCAGTCCACCTCCAGATAGTACTTCATCCGAATCCGACTCCGTACCTAGAGACGTCCCACCCGCAAAACACAGAATTACCGCCCCTGATGCTCGAGAAGTAGCAGCAGCAGCTCAAGATGCCCACACAGAAGCACGCGACATGCAAACCAGCCAGATAGAGGAGATCCGACTATGGGATCTCCTTAAACAAACACCGCCGTTTGAATTTACATCAGTTCCTGTCCAGGAGAAAGCGCTGAAAGGTGTTAGAGATGTGTTGGCCTATAGGGAGAACTGGAGAGAGTTTGTGGAGTACGTGAATGAGTGGGAGGAGACGGATATGCCGGTTGCTGAAGAGGCCTTTGCGAGGAATAGGAGGAGGGTTTCTAGGATGGCAAGGAAGCGGGCTGCGAGGGCAGAGATTCATGTTGATGTTGACGTCGATTCGGACGAGGATGGTCAAGATGAGAATGAGGATGGTCATGTCAACGATGGGGATCGCCCGCACGGAGACTTTGCGATTACAAACGAGCAAGAGGGTCAAGAAGAATCCGACAACAATGAGCGTCTACAAGTTGAGAGTCCACGCCAGCATAGTCATGCCTATAAGTCTTCGGATCGAGAATCAGAATCTTCTCATGAGGTATAGTGGCGCAGTTCCACCGACTAGCAGAAGAGGGTTTCATAGCCTCCAAGAACGGCGGGCAAGAGGAAGAAGAGAGGGAGGGACTCAAAAATGAATCAAGTCACTGGTTTCAAAATCCTACACATACAAAGCAAACTCAATTAAAAACTTTCATCCATACTGTTCATTCTAAGTCACACCCCTTGCAAATCTAGGACTACACATACATAGAGCAGAAACTAGGGCAGGACGCCCCCGTCATTGCAGAAAAAAGAGAGAAGGAGAGAAATAAAACATTTGCCGTACACGTGCAACAGAGGCACAGATTTTTCGCACGAAGCATGACCAGATATTCCCTTATTCAACCCCCAAAGACGCCTGATGATTGATTACACTCCATCCCATTCCACTCCACTCCCATCGCCTTCGCTAGCCTCAGATATCGTAGCTCTTTATTTGTCCCTCGGCGCTCAGTGGCTGCACATTACCCGCCGCTGGAGCTGAATGCTGGAATGATAGCTTGTCTCCGGCACCTCCCATCATGACATCCTGCGCCATCTTTAAACCTTCATCACCGCCGGTGCTTGCCGCCAATCTCAACCCATCCTGTGCTTCCCTAACACGTTTCTTGAAGGCGAGACGGTCCAGGTACAGTTGTTGACGACCTCGCTCCAGTTCTCTACGCTCGGCTTGGATGATTTGCTCCATCTCGTTGAATTGCTTCAACTTGAGCTCCATTTTCATCAGTGTAGTGTTGACAGCAGCGGAAACGAGATGGGTCATCTCTCGCTCCTCATGTGATGCCAAACCACCAGCACGTGCAGCAACAGCTGCAAGTGGGACTGTGGCCAAAGCATTAATAGAAGTTGTGGTGGTTGTTGTCGTGGTAGTCGTTTGTTGCACATCGATCTCCATGGAGTCAGAGTTGTCCACCGCCTTGCTCTTGTCGGAATCTTGGGGTCTCTCGAGCGAATCTCGTAGACCCTTTTTCAACACCTCAACCGTCTTTCCTGCTGCTGCCGCCGTTACGCTCGGTTCTGTGAGACCAGCGAGGAACCCAATGACAGACATGACAGGATTTTCAGCCTGGCTGAAAGGTAAAATGCTTGGCTTTGGGCCGAGCAGGTTGAGACCCATTGCCTTGTTGACTGGCTCGGCATCGAGGTACTTGTCTTCAATCTCAAATTGCAAGAACTTGACGACGCACTCCTCCTTGGTCCTCGTTCCAACATAGTCTGCAATCTCCGTCCAATCCTCGTCATACTTCTCGAGACCTTCGATCAGTTTAAGAACCTCGCCGTCACTCCAGGGCGCATCACGATCTGGAATGGTGGAGTACGTCTCATTCTCAATCTTGATGTAGTTTGTGCTCTGGTGGTTCAAAGGCATCCGTCCTTCCGACTTGCAGTTGGGGCAGAGATCAGCCTTGGACTTGCTAGTACTAGCAGCTCCTGTATCCGCATGGGCGTTGTGATAATAGACACGCGTGCAGTCAATACCACACGTGAAGCAGTTGACTTTTGTGATGAATGGTTTTACAGCATCTTCGATGGTCTTGGCAACCGGGTCCGATGTACCGTTCGTCGTAGGAGCTTCGCCGTTTGCTTGCTTCTCTGGGGATTTAGCGTTAAGCTTAGCTTCTTTCGCCGTTGGCTCATAAATGCTGCGTCCAACTTCCAGATTCAAGTCAGCCTTGGGAACAGGTGCAGCAGCGGCTTTGGCATCAGTATCAGCGTTCTTCTGTCCCTCGACGATCATCTTATCAGGGGCAGGTTGCCATGGCTGAAGACCACGAGGAGTATCGCAGATGACTTTGAAATGACCCGTGAATGGTGGCCCGACAGCGGATGGACGGTTATCTGCGTCAACCTACAAATTATTAGATGAACCGTCTTTCATGTAGCCTAGAATGTACCTACCTGGTAGTTTATCAAGCCCCATTGCTCAAGGAAAGCATGCACACGCATAATGGCACAGACGTCTCCAGCAAGATTTCTCCTGCATGCCGTCACAGTCAAGTATTCAATTGGGTTTAGTCGATACGTGTTGATCATGAAGTCCCTGTAGTCTTTGTAGATGGCGGGGGTCTTGCTTCGATTCCGATTGTTGAAGAATTCTGGAAGGGCTTTTCGTTCGATACTGTTGATTTTGCTCATGTCGAACCAGGTGCTGTAACTTGGAAGAATGATCGAGTGAGTTTGAGAGATGAGATGTTCGCGGGCGGATGACTCGATGGAGGCCTTTGTCTTCTCGATTCCCTCGACTGTGCCATTCTCTCCTACACCCTCCTCGCCTGGCGCACCGCTTCCTTGTGCTTTTGGCTCATCTCCAGCTTCGCCCATATCTTCGTCCTTCACCTCATCACCTTCTCGTCGCGGAGCATTGGGTGCATCGAGAGGATCATCGGATACAGCCGAAGCCTTTGCGGCGGATCCAGTATCGGCACCGCTCTCAGCCATAGAGACATCAGCTGTAATGTTATTAGTTGGTTGCAGTTTGTCAAGGGGCTTGAGCTGTGAGCCCTTACCAGCACTCTCTCCAGGAGTATCCTCCCCTTGTAGTGGCGGCTGGGCGAGAATCGAACCTGGGGTTGCGCCGGCCGTATCCGAACCAAAGTTCAACGAGTCGTCATCCATATTGGAAATTCTATCACGATGGAGAATCTGGGTTGGCGCAAAGGGTCGTGGCTTAACAAGCCCTGGGGATTTGCGCAAAACAGACAGAGATCACAATCTCAATGGGGACCGATTTACGCGGAGCGGTCGTGTGGGATATCGCCTTCGCAACAATCCAGAAGGTGAAGAAACTGATGGTGTTGATAGCTCAAGTCGCGTTGGCGCGCAAATTGACTCTCGTTGATGGATTTCTGGAGTCGCGACGATGAGCTTCGCGACTTTCGAAGCGTGCAGTCCAAACCTGAAATGAAGCCTGATTTGTGTCCTGTAGCCTGAGGCATAGATTTCGGCCTTGGCGGCCAACCCCGGCTTCTCCCCGCCGAAGAGACGCTTTGCCTCGGGTATTTTTGTGGTGATGCTTCCACGCTTCACGATCACATTGTTTCTTCCTTCATTGTCAACAGTTGCAATGATTTCTAGGTCAGGCATTTCAGTTCTACGCCAAGCGCGGACACAATTGAGGACAGCAGGTCCTGCGCCCGTTGCCTCACTCTCAGCCCTCGCTCGACTCCTCTCATCACTAGCTGTTCTGGAACAAAAGGATGGGAAGCTCAACCATGGCTCCCTGGGTGCAATTACTGCTGCCAAAAAGCTGGGAGGATCAATCACCGGGTTCGTGGCAGGCGGGAACATAAAGGGAGCTGCAGAAGAAGCTTCTAAAGTTTCGGGCATCGAGAAGGTTATCTCAGTTGACAACTCGGCGTATGACAAGGTGTGTCGACTGACTATGATTTATTCTATGGATACTAATGTTATTTTGTAGCAATTGCCAGAGAACTATGCGCCATTACTAGTCGAGAATATCAAGAAGGGAGGATATACCCATATCATAATGGGCCACACAGCATTCGGCAAGAGCTTAATGCCCCGCGTTGCAGCGCTCCTGGACGTCCAGCAAATATCCGACATCACAGCCATCGAGGACGAGAAAACGTTCGTACGACCAATTTATGCAGGAAATGCAATTGCGACGGTAGAGTCATCAGACGATATCAAGATCATCACAATTCGAGGGACGGCGTTCCCAGCAGCGGAGGCAGAGGGAGGTTTTGCCTCGATCGAAGATGGTGTGGACTCGAAGGCCGAGAGCACTACGGAATGGGTATCGGAGAACCTTGCAAAGTCAGATAGACCTGATTTGGCTACGGCTGGCAAGGTTGTATCTGGTGGTCGAGGATTGAAGTCGAAGGAGGAGTTTGACAGGATTATGTTGCCACTTGCAGATGCTCTGGGAGCAGCGGTTGGGGCTTCAAGAGCAGCTGTTGATAGCGGATATGCTGACAACAGCTTGCAAGTTGGACAGACTGGAAAGGTTGTGGCACCACAGTTGTACCTCTGTGCAGGTATCTCCGGTGCTATTCAACATCTGGCAGGAATGAAGGACAGTAAGGTCATCGCAGCCATCAACAAAGATGCCGATGCACCAATCTTCCAAGTGGCCGATGTTGGATTAGTTGGAGATTTGTTTGATAAGGTCCCAGAGCTTACCGAGAAGCTCAATAAGTAGTGTACATATATTATTGACAAGATTCCCACGCTTCAGTCGAGTACCGCCAGCATGTCTTTGACATTGTTGAACTTCTCCCTTACTTTGCCATTCTCCTGGCCGTTACTTCTCTCCACTCCGTCGATCTTCTTCCAATCCTCCCAACTCACTCTTCTACACCCTCGCTTCTCAGCTTCATCCTTCGCTCCCTCCCATCCTAAGCCGTCTCCCCCTTCACCATTGAGGAATGGGACTTTTCCATACCAATCCATAGCAATAGAATCCGCTGTCGAAAACGCATCTTCCATGGTACTTGCAATGACCCCCGTAGGTCCTCGCTTCACCCATCCAGCACAGTACATTCCAGGTAGATGCTTAGTACGTTTCTCGTCCGTCCAATCTGGAGCATCATTCACAACACGACCGAGATGATCATTTGGTATAATCCCCGAGCGGTCGTTGAAGGGAATGCCTAGCTCAGAGAATTCTGAGAGTGGTTCTGACTTGTAACCGATGGAACGGAAAGCCAATGATGCAGGAACATCAACTACTTCACCTGCCCCAACAGCTTTGGCCCCAAGCGAGAAGGCGTCAGGATCGAGGGTTGTCTTCTCAAACGAGATACTCCCAAGTCGGGTTGGTGATTCCGTACTGGGAGCGAAATATTTTGGAGAAAGGCAGAAATCCAAGGACCATGATTTTGGCGACGTGGAAACAGATGCCCCTGACCCTTTTCTGAGCACTTCCATAATTCGCTTGGTGGGTCTCGGGAGTTTGGTGATATCTGCTGGGATGAGAGATGTATCAACAGGATGGAATGCCACCGATGGGAACTTCATGAGTTCTCTGGCTTCCTTGATCGTGAAGGCGCCCTAGACTTCCATCAACACCATTACCAGTCAGCTCTGAGGATCAGACTAACCTGCATCGGACCTCTCCTCCCCACAACCCTAACCCTCTTAACCTTACTCCTTCTTAACGTCTGAATAGCATTCGTCGTAATATCAGTCTCCTTTAAAATCTCCGGGTCCTGCAACAGAATCCTCGCTACATCGAGCGCGACATTTCCCTGCCCAATAACTACTGCTTCTTCACCCAGCGTCAAATCTGGCGCCAGCTCCGAGTATTCCGGGAGACCATTGTACCACCCAACAAATGCTCGAGCTGAGTATATGCCCTTCAGTGTATCCTCACCCTCAATCCCAAGGGCCCGATCTCGAGAAGCTCCGTACGCGAAGAGAATCGCATCGTAGTGAGGCAAGAGACTTCGCAGTGGCAGTGCACCGGCTTGGGTTCCAATGGATATGTTTCCTACGAAATTGAATCGCGGCGATTCGGCTACTTCTTCGAATTTGTCCTGGCAATTCTGTGATATTGCGTCATTACAAAATTCTCTTTCATATCGGATCGGATCTTTTGAACTACCTTGACTTCAGGATGATCTGGAGCAACACCAAACCGTACCAAACCAAACGGAACTGGTAACTGTTCATACATATCCACCACCGAATTCTCAATCTTCGACATCACTTTGTACGCCGTATAAAACCCAGCAGGTCCAGATCCAATGACCGCCATACGGAACGGTCTTCCATCTTGAGCATGTACTTTCGCCGTATAGGCTCGTCGTTGTTTAGCAATTGTCATGGTTCGTGGTAATATCGATGTGCGTCTCTTCAACACGTTCGCACATCCCGTGCAAACCCACGGTCTCGCAATCCTCTCCATTTGGTCGTTTGCACGTCATCTTGAAGTCCAAGGTTTCTCGGATATTTCTCTCCTGCAGCCGATATCTTATCGCTAATTTGGAGCTTCCCCTGTAATAGCGGGTCTCGGGTGTTGCCCATAGTTACCACACTCCAAGGTCAACAAATGCCCCCTCCAGCTAAAGATTCCCTGCACATCCTCACACTTCCCTGTTCATACCTGACAACCATCGCATTCCTAATCGCATCGTTCATTCCGATTTCTGATCATTTTTGCTTTGCTATCTGTTTCACTCCGTCGCCTCAGTCAGATCAGTCATTCTCTAAGCAACAATGGGTGTCGAACCTCCTTTCCTCTACGATCCCATCAAAACAGAGGGACCGAATTCTCCATATCGCGAGTTCGATCCCAAAGCCATCACGCGCGCAAGCTATACACCCAAACCTCCACGACCGAAGCATGAGGGTCCTTTGGTTAACTTCAATCAGCATCCTGAGTAAGTTCCTCTGTCATATCCAGTGTCTTAGATTTATTGAAGAATGTAAACACATACTAACGATCGGCGCATCGCATAGTTCGTTTCTCATCTTGCCATATGGAAGCTCGACCGCAACGCCCATGAACCCCAGTGTGAAGAAATGGATAAAATGGATGCGCATCATACAATTGGTCCTGCGATGCTTCGAATTGATTGCCGCCCTTGGACTGCTGGTTTTGATGATCCTGATTAAAGGCGTTGACGCCTCTACAGGCTGGGTCATGAGAATTGTCGTAAGTTCTCAACCACTCTCACTACGCTCGGATATTGACTTGTTTGCAGCCAGGAGTAGCTATCCTCCACACGGTCTATGGTATCTACCACCTCGGACGTAAACCCTCAGGACGAACACCCGCCTCTTCAGCATCTTACATGCTCTTCGCCTCCTTCTTCGACGTCTCAATCGCACCCTTCTATGGCTTCAGCGCTCTAGTAGCAATGACTCGACAATCCGGCTGGAAGACTATCCTCTCAGACGCCTCGCTCATCGACATCTTCTCGAAAGTAGTCTTCTACCTCGCAGCCGTCGGCGGCGGTTTGCACTTGATCTCCCTTGCAATATCTCTCTACCTCGCCGTCACATTCCGTAAAATCACCAAGCTACCGCCCGACATGAATCCATTAGAAGACAATCTCACCACTCGTCACAAACGCAACAAATCCTCCGTCTCAACAGCCATCTCATCCACCTACTCTGAGAAAAGGATTTCTCACCCGTTGGAAAGCAAGCGTGCCTCCGGTGCCGCATATGAGGATCTAAGTCGACCACCTACAATCCCTTTCTTCCACACACGCACTCAATCCAGCACTTCTGTATCAACTTACAAATCCACACCCCCTCAATCCAGAGATTCTCGCGTCGACCTCCCAAGCCGACAATATCATGCCGTGCCCTCAAATCGCTCCTCCCTCCACGCCGACCAACTAAAGCGCAACTCCATCCCCGGCCAAGGAAACCAATACACACCTCCCCCCTCGCCTCCAAAACGTGCCTCCTACACCCAAGAAATCCACCTCCCCCATTCCCAGGCCTCGAACTCTTCCGTACGATCCTCCACCACCCGCCCCCTCAGCAGCACAGTCGGCGTCTCCTCCCCCTGGTTTGGCAACGACTCCATAGGAAAAGCACGCACACGATCCTCGCCAGCGAAAAAGGCACAATACCAGCCCCTGCACCAACGCTACGACTCAGAAGAGAATATCTCCATAGACGTAGCAACCGACTACGGATCCTCATACGACCATCCGAACCCACTAGAAGCGAACCCGCCTACGCCGAGACACGGCCCTAACAGTCGTTATGGCGAGCCGTTGAGTGACATCGGGCGTAATTCCTACGCACGCAATTCGAATGGAGGTAGTAGTCTGGGAATGGATATGGATGCGAGTGGTGATATCGCCGATATCACATCACCTGCTCTCGAGCGCGCCAAAGAGAGGGATTTGATCCAGAAGGACATAGCTTTTAAAGCGAAGCATTACGGGGAGTTGAAGCCTGGTACACCGCCTATCATGATCGGAGGAGGGTCACAAAGACAGGTATCGAGTGGGAATGATTTCGGTGCTGGGATAGGCGGGTTCCGCGTCCTGGATAGGAGAGATGTTAGTGGAAAGATTGCGGAGGAGGGACGGGGTGGTAATGATGGGGGGAAGGGCTGGGGGACTAGGTTTAGGAAAGTCAGTGGGTTGTAAATGGGTTGGAGGCACGGAACGGATCTGGGAATGGGGGAGTTGTGTTTATTGTTTGATTTGATTGATTGGTTTGCCTATTCGTTGTTTCGTTTAATGGCGCATATACTGGGAGAACTTATATGGACTATGGCTATAGTTTGGGTATCTTTGGAGGAAAAGGGGTGTTGTCTGTACAAATGTAGACGATATGAAAATGAGGAACTGGACACCTAAACCAACGCCTGCTCGTCAATATTCCCCTATCAGCGCCTGAATAACCGAGACGCTCGCTTTTGACTCGATAAATCAAGGTTAAATCCCTTAATTTTGTTCATCTGAATGTCCAATGTCCGCCTAGGAATTGTCATCTCCCGACACCTCTTCGTCTTCCATTTCCTGATCGTTCTGATCCTCCTCTTCGCCAGAAATCCCTTCCTCTGCTCCTTCTTCATCATCTTCATCCTCTGCTTCTACTTCTGCCTCTACTTCTGCCTCATCCTCTTCTGGTTCAGGCGAAGCAGAAACACCTCGTTCACCCTTAACATAAGCCGCCCAATCAGTAACGATGCTTCTCTCCCCGCCCTCATCAACCCTCTCTCCTTCCTTCCACCCCTCACTTTCCCAGCTTCCAAGTCCACACAAATGTCTCATAGTCGGCCTACCATGTGGACAATTCCACGGCTTGTCCAGCTCTCCCAAATGTGTAACAACTTTACCCATCTGCTTGTGCGTCAAGGTCTTGCCAATCATGATACTACTCCTACAAGCCCTCATAGCAAACATCTTTCTCACTTTAGCAGGACGAGGTACTGTTCCAGGAGGATGTTCCGCTAACAGGGCTATCAACTCTTCAAGATCAGTAAGCGAGAAGGCTGTCTCGCGACTCAGGGGTAAGCTGACGAGTTGGCAGCGATTTCCCACAGGCGATTCGCCTGATTCGTCGACTGTGACAATGAAGCCGTTCGTTTCGAGTGCAGCGAGATTCTCCATGACAATCTCTTCCTCAAGAGCTGTGAGGTCGAGAGTCTTTGGATAGACAAGTCTTTGAGACTGAACGATAGTTGTGGCCTGCAGACGTTCGAAATTGTATTTCTCATCAGAGGCATGCTGATCAATGATAAACATGTCATCCGCAGTCATCACACCATCTTCCGAATTCGATCCCGATGCTCGAGTAGCAAGTATGAAACCGAGGTTGAACTGGCCGACGATTTTCATTTTGGCAAAATCGGCTTTGGATATCGTCAGAGAGAGCTTCTCTTCTGCCTGTTCAGAATCCAAGGCTTCATCCTCTGCTTTCTCAGTCACAGCTGTCTGGTATGCAGATAGAACTGCTTCGAGATTTTGATACTGTTCGGTAATCTTGGAAATGTCGGTGTGTACTAATCTCACTAAGTTGAGTGTAGCATCCTTCTTCTTCGATCCACCTTTCACGAGTACTTTTGCGCGTTGAACATTCTCCTGCGATGGGAGCACAGCTGATCTCTCGGTTTCCTCAATCATCTCCTGAATCTTAGCTTCTTCAAGAGCTTTTTTCTCTACTTCGTCAATATAATCGCCATCTTCTTCATCCTCGGGTGAAAGAAGTGAAGAGTCTAATTCGTGCTTAATGAGAGCATTGAGCTGAGGTTCATCATCACTTGTCTGATCATGTGCATCGTCATCAGTCTCCATTGACCCATCAGCGGAACTAGTAATCAACTGGGCAGCTGGACGGCTCGTTTCCTCCTCATCATCATCTTCAATGTCATCATCAGGAACAGATTGGTGTGCAGTTCCAGGGGCCGCGAACATCTGGCTAAGACTCTTTCCGAACGTCGGTAATGTGCTTTTTGCAACCTGTGAAGGGCGGCTACCGCGGGACGTACTTGGGGGATCATCGATTCGAGGTCTCTTGGGACACGGAGTACCAATAGAGCTAGTCACAGTGGAGTCTCCAATAGTGATAGTAGCTATCTCAGCAGCTGGCCTCTGCATTCTTGGTGTGCTCGAGAATCTGTCTGCAATCGAAGGTGTTGGCTTCGGCATTGCCTGGAGTGCAGGTATCGGCAACTCAGGGTCTACGGAATCCCTATCGCTACTAATTGTTGGAGCCTCCGAGAGTTGCCTGTCAAAGGCTGAGATGAGAATAGGCGGTCTGGTGGAGGTTGTTGGGGTATTTGTTGACCGGCTGGTCGCATCAGGACTTTCAAGATCTTCAGAAGGATCAGGTGCAGCTTGTGCCTCCTCCTCGCTTTCTCTACGTAGCTTTTCAACAAGCCTCCTTTTCTCTTCCGAGAGACCGACGGGTATCTTAGGAGCAGGTTTTGGCTCCGAATCATCCTGCTCATCATCTACACGATCCTCTACTTTCCTACCCACCCACTTTGAGATCAGATTGACGGCGCCACTGTCCTTGCTCATAGATTCTCTGGAAACAGCGCCACGCCTGAACAGAGGACTGAGCTTCTTTGCTGGGGTCCCATCGTCATCCTCGTCTTGCTCCCAACTAACAGATCTAGAGTTTTCTGACTCATCAGCTTCTGCCGATTCTGCTGCAGTTTGAGATGGCTTCGGAGCACCGCTATTTACTCTACTAATTGTCAACTGCTTGTACGTCGGTTGTTTTTGCGCAGGTAACTGTGATATAGGCACCGTATAATCTTGCGATTCAAAGAGAGCAGTGAGGGCCTCCTTCAGATTCTCCAACATGCGATTCTGATCGTGGAGTAGAATGGTCCGCTTATCTGGACTGACGTTAACATCATAAAGATGCGTATCCAGCTCGATATTGGCGAAAATGAAGGGCGACTGTGTGCCATTGTAGGCTTTGTAGACTTCGTTGAAAGCTTTCGCAACTTGTGGAAGACCGCAAGGCCTCGCATTGACGAAGAACATCTGTCTGTCCGGCGTCTGACGACCTTCCCCAGAAGCTGGACGTGAAATGTGACCCACGATACGGATCTCCTTCGATCCACCATCGTCCTGAGTGCTCCATCTCTGGCTCGGCGCACTAGTCGCCTCCAACTCCAGATTCAAGTCCAAAGCAATCAGAGCCGTAAGAGTCTTCGCCCCGAAAACATTCACGATATTCTCCCTCGTCGACTGATTGCCTTTCGTAGAAAACAACGTCGTCTTCTTCCCCTTCCCAGCCTGCTGAGACACAGAGAACTTGATGCCCATCTGTATGCAAGCATATTGGCCCAACACACCCACCACTCTATTCCACTCCCTCTTAATATTCCTCTCCAACTCCCTTCTCCGCACAGGAAGATTATTAAACAAGTTCTCCACAGCAACAGTTGTCCCCTTCTGCGCCGCAACGACACTCGTGCCCTTCAGCTTGCCCGACACTTCGAAGTCGAGTTTCGTCCCCTTGGGCGCATCCGCTGCCATACAAGTCACAACAGAGAACTTCGACAGCGCACATAGTGAAGATAGAGCTTCGCCGCGGAAACCGAAGGTCTGCAAGGTCCCGAGGTCAGAGTACGTCGAGAGTTTGGAGGTGTGGTGTTTGAGGGCGAGGGTATCGTAATTGTGCGGGGAGATGCCATCGCCATTATCCTGCACTTCTATGGCATCCAGTCCTTGGTTCTTGAATCGCACATCTGCATCAATCGCTCCAGTCAGCAGTCTGGTAGAGAGGGGTGTTGCTGGGTCAATGTCAATGTACCGATGCTTGTCGCTCCGGCGTCGATGCTGTTCTCCACCAATTCCTTCACCACGGAGCATAAATCAACGATGACTTGGCCGGACTGGATTTGATGGACCTGTATGACATTAGCTGCTTGTTGATTTGTCCCGAATATCAACGCACGAACCGTTTTCCCTTCAATCGCCTTTATGGTGGCCATCTCTGCATTTTTGGTTGCGGAGGGGAGACGCGACTCTGAACACGAGGTTTAAAGTGGTCAACGCGAGACGTGACTTCCAGTTCGTGACTTTCTTCGGTAAGCTTACAATCAACGTTAAGTCCCTACCGTCAGCAGGAAACTCCCACATACTTGAGCTGTTTAATGTAGAAATCATCAGACGAGAGGATTAGTTGAAAACTAGTTTTTGAAGCCAGAGTTGAATCTTACTTTCACATTCATCTCAAGCCAAAGTCAAGTATTAGGTTGCATTTGTGCAAAAAGCTCCATGCTAGTATAAACACCACTCGATTCTATATTCAAGCTCTCATTGTTTCCCAATGGGCCGGTCTTTACTTCAACCCCCCTATCAGCACGCAATCTAAGCCAGCGTGCTGTATCAGCAAGGCCCTCTTCGTTTATGAGAGGCCCCCAACCTGTCTTTCAAACCAACTCCAGCCAGCTCAGCGAAACCAGCGAAAATTTCAATCCGGAACCAGCCCCCAAAGCTCCAATCCAATTATACAACCCTTCCCATCCCCCTTTTAAGCCGGCTGCTTATCGTCACCATCTGAAGAGGTATAGACATTAAATATATCCCCAAGCAGCAAGTACCTCTTGGATTTGCGGTGGGGATTTGATGCGAAAAGCAGAATATGGTAAACGTCCAGCGCTCGCGAGCGCGAGTATGCATGCAGAAAAGAGAAGTTCGCCACCTGAGAAGTTATGTACAGCAAAAGTCAGACGCGTAGGACTCCCCATGTGAGGATCTAGAAAGTCTCTCGTGAGAAAACAAGGACCGCTCATGTATGCTGTGTTCTGAACGCCGAAGGATGTAAACTTATGAACTGAGTGTTGGAACGGAAATCTAGCATGGTATTAGAGGTTGACACTCTTCGTTTCGAAGAGGGGAAAAGGCTGCATCGAGTCGTGGAATCGTATATTGCTTGTTCAGTAGGACGAGGAGGGGTTCTTCAAGGTGTCTTTCCTCGTTTCCGTGTGCTCTCGTTTCCCTCTGGCTCGAAGATCGTGCTTAGTCCATTGAGTGTCCAAGACGAAGTGGAAGAGTGAATTGCGACAAGCCATGCCGCAACGAAGTTGACGAGATAATGGAGCATGTATGCATAAGTCACACCATATACCGCGGCGTATATGGCAATGCCAAAGAAAAACACACTAGTAAAATGGCGCAAGCGCGAAGTGACCCGTGGTACCATCTTTCCACTGGTCAAAGTCTCGACCAGAAGGATGAATGGCATTATTGAAAGGACATTATGATGAGACGAGAATGGGGTAAGCCAGTGTACGGCCAAGTTGTGCACCCAGACCACGAGGATAGGGAGATTGATGGGAAGGATCCAGAGCATGAGAATGAGGATCGAGTGAGCGTAGTTGTGGAAGTTGAAATTCGTGTTGGATCGTGCTTCCCTCGCAAATCGAAGAGCACGAGTACAAGTGGCAATCTGCACAAGACATGCAACTAGATATGCGAACTGATATGGGATGACGGTGGAGACCAGAAACAAGAGTATGGCAGTGGTCAGTATACGTCGACGTGGTGTTGATGGAGCAAATGCTGGGGATGCTGCTCTTCGCTTGTCCTCGTTTCGCAACCACGCGGGTTTGACACTCACGAAACTGTACATGATGCACAGGACGTGGGTGAGTGTGAGTGTTGCGTAGTTGATCATAACACAAACTCCCACACAAACCAAGCCAATGAGGGGGACCATGAACCAGAAGAATGGATCAGGGGACCCAACTAGGAGATCATTCCTGGTGTAGTCTACCTGTATTTCGGTTGCATTCCTGCCCCATCCCCAGAAACCCGACGAAGTAGACTGAGGGGGAGCTGAGCTAGTCTGGGCAAATGAGACCGACAGGCACGTAAGTGCCAAAAGTACCAGTGGCAGAGATTGACGTAGACACAGATCGAGACTCTCGGAGAACGACATGAAAAATCCCGTCTCGTCGTACACCCGGAATTGCTTTCTCAATACCAAAGCAACAATCAGCAGTGGGAACGCTGCAAACACTGTCCGGTACCGCATGTACAGCTTCCCCAAGCTTCCAGGTACATCGACCTTCAGAGAAATTTTGACGCTAGAGTTACAGGTGGGATCCGTCCAGAACTGAAGACTCAACCCTTCTTGAGTGGTCTTTGGCTTCAACGCAGGTGGCATGTAAGGCGAGACACCGTGCAGGTTGATATTAGCTTGCTTAACATTGACGAAATACTTAGATTCGTAAGGTTCCGAGATGTATTGTCGAAGCAATGGCGTGAAGAGCTCGGCGTCTTCCCCACATACCTGATTTCCCATCTCTAGCTTGTATGCGAGTAAACTTGAGTGCAAGGAGGGAATCTTGACCTCGGCTACCATAGGACGACTTGCGGGAAGCTTTATTTTCAACCCCAGAGTAAGAAGTCGTCGAAGCCCTAAAGACCGGACTCGGTGCGATTGTACGTTGTCGCTAAATTCCGCAATGACCCAGCCAGGGGTAGGATCGACTGCTTTGTCAACAATGGCAACAAATTGATGGTCAAGAATGTCTTCAAGGTCGTATTGCAGGTAAGAGAATGGAATCACTTCCGCTTCTTGGTCGAGGTAGAATGGCCTTTTGCTCGTTCTTGTCGATGCTGGCAGAATAATCACATCTGAAGCTGCATTTTTACATGCCAGTCTCGTAGATCCAGAGCTGTCCCCTGACAAGTCCATGTTCATAGAGAAAAGGGTTGCCGATTGTCCAGGGTGCAGTGGAAAGACACTGCAAAACAGCACTTCTAACTTTCCAGAGTCACCAGGTTTGTCCAGTTTCTGATCCGTCAGGAGTGTGAATCTCTTTCCTCCCGGCGTTCCTTGTGGCGGGATTGGCAGTAGATAAGCTCGAGGTCTACGACTCTCTCCAAATTTTCTCATTGTCAAGCGTTCTCCCTGTGCAAGTATCGAGTTTGAGTTGTCCTCCAGAGTGAGTAGGGTCGTTGGTTCCTTCTGCGATAGTGTCTTCTCCGCAACATTCTCCATCCCTGTCAAATACCATTTCTTGAAGACTCGCATCCTATCTGCTCGTGGCTTGGTCTGCGCGGGTCGATTGACGTCAATCACATCGTAAAGTGACCGCACGACCACCTTCCGGAATTGATCACACCAGAGAATAGCTTGGTGGTCCATACCAGTCCATACATTTGGAACGGACGTAGTGAAAACCGTAAAACCATGTGTGTCTGGCACCAGCGACTCCAAGCTCGAATAATCCGATGGGACCACGGAATCAAGTCCTCCACCGGCAATAGAAATCAAGGTGACATGCCACAATGGATTGTTGTTTGCCCACTTCTGCGAATATGCCTGTCTCCAATAGTCATTGATCTTCTTGTATGTTCGAACAATTTCGGCGTCGAAGGAAACTGGGGGGCGTGCATGCGGAGCAGACATGGTGATAATTGTGTTGATCGAATTCGATTGATAATTCGGCATCACCAGCATAGTTCGCGCTACTATTCCTCCCATCGAATGCCCCAAGATTATGACTGATGTTGGATCTGGAAGGTCCGGATCTCTCTCGGACCTGCGTGGGTCATGGTAGAGGGAGAGGATGTATGCAATCGCCTCATTGAGATACTCAGCCTGGTCCAGTAAGGTTTGGCCATGGAATGCCGTTATGTCCTCGTTGAAGTCAACAGTGAAGAAGTCGAGATTCCGAGCCCCGGCATTGATCGCAGCTTGGTCGTGTCGTAAGACATCATGAAAGTAGGTAGCTCCTTCGGCGGCAATGGGACGCACTTGCTTGTAAGAGCCAGCATTTCCGGGAATGAAAAGGACTGGAACTCCTTTAACCTGAAGAAATATGTCAGCTTTGCAAGGCCGTCTTGATCGTATTTTGTACCTTGGTATCCTCATCAACCATGCCCTCCCTGTACAGGTAAACTGAGTATTTGCTTGCAAACCGTGTATGTTCCGTATCGAAATCGGATAGCTTCGCAAATGACGGTCTCATGTATGACATACGACATCCCTTTGTATCCAACTGCCGACTAGAGAACGAGTGTATTATGGAGGCCAGTGAGAGCAGGGCCAACGCTGTTGTGATTAAAGTGAGGAAGGAGATGGACCAGGGGCTTCGAAGTCTCGAGCGACGAGCATTCTGTCGAGATTCGGGCATCTTCTCCGATGCCATGTCCTCTTTCGAGGACACGATGAGGACTGGGGTATCTGTAGATCGATCCTTGTCTACGTCGCCATCTCGTAGCTGTGAAGGTTTCCAATTCGTACCACTGCTGGGCCGGCGACTCCTGGCTGTGGAATGCCTCCTGTCCGTACTTTTCCGCCGGTCGAGCTCGTGGGGAGTCTGATTGATCTTGGTATCAGGTCGTCGAGCTGCAGATGTTGTCTGAATATTCCTGGGCTCTTTGGCCGCGGTTGAGTCGTCGAATTTGGAGGAACCCCCTGCTGCTCCCTCAACAATCACAGAAGTTATATCGGCGTCCGCATTCGATAGTGGAGGGTCGCCTTCGTCCTCTGCGGCGGATCCAGACGATCGCCTCCGCATCTAAAAGACTGTGTGAGTCTCCAGCGCCGTTCGCGACAATGCAATCGCTCCTGGGGCGAAGGCGTGGTTGTGTTGAAAGTTCAGGACGAGGTTGAGGATCGATTGGGCGATAGGAAAAGTGCAGTGTGGTGCAGCGAGTGAGCACTCCCTCCCGCAGGCCAGACCAGACCAGGCCAGAGTTCTTCGGCACCTCACCTGGGCAGTGCAGCCAAGCGAAGAAGGGCCTTGGGCTGTCAAATGCTTCCCCTTGGCTACGCGACTAAGCAGCACAATAACGACACCACCAACCCACCTTCCAAGACAACTCAAGGATATGATAGATAGATATCGATGGATGATGGATGATGGATGGATGGAAATCCAGTGGGAGGAGTTAACGAATAACGACTGGCTGGGCAGCAGACTGCCGCGAGATATGGTATCTATCGTATGGGACCGGACTTTGGCTAGGCACTGCGGTACGGTACGATACAGTACAATACAGGACAATCTTTACTCGCAGCTGTGGCGTCAGTGCAAATGTTTCATGGCGATCTGGATTGGTATGAGCTTAGAAAGCACAGGGAGGGCCAAACCTTCTTCGACTTTCAACCTTCCACTCCTTGCTGTCTACACCCAGGCGAAGAGCAGACAGATCAGATAGCGCACGCGCAACGAACGAACGGACGGACAGACCGACAGAGGAGTGAGCGACAGTGTGGGTTACAGAACAAAGAAAGTGGGAGAAGGGAGAAGGAGGACGAAGGGACGGAGGGGAGGCAGCACGGCGAAATGCGATCTACGGTGTCAGTCAAGGTCTGCC
The DNA here is from genome assembly GCA_017366145.1 of Cadophora sp. M221. NCBI lineage: Eukaryota > Fungi > Ascomycota > Leotiomycetes > Helotiales > Ploettnerulaceae > Cadophora > Cadophora sp. M221. The sequence goes on along the minus strand of JAFJYG010000354.1, from coordinate 1,516 downwards.
ACTGGCATGGCATGCTGATGCTCTGAAGTCCGTACCGTACCCGCAGCCTCAAGCTTCTGCAGCATCACCGATTCAGGATGGGGCTTCCAGGGGGGCAAGCCCAAGTCCGACGACGGCTTGTCATGTCACTGTCACTATCACCGTCGCCCACGGAGGAAGTACTGGTATCCCCAGCCAGCCTGGACACTACAGCCGCCGGCAGCTCACTTGCAACTCGCGATAGGGTTGCTGTAGTTCGATTCGCCCTCATAGATCCCTACTCTATATCTTATGAATTGCCCTGTACCTCTGACTGCCAGGTACAACAAACTCGCTTACTGCCATAGTATGCGGTATATTACCCTCGGTTCCCGGTCACAGAGTCATTAACTGATCCAACATCTTGCTGCAAGGGAGAGCATGGACAGATGCTGGATGCAACAGCGGAAACTCTAGCTTAGAGGCTGAGGACTGTGCATGTTTCTTCCCAGAACAGAAAATGGAGTGGTGAAGAGAAGTGAGGTGAGGTGGTGAGCTCTTCAAGCTACTGAATGCACAATCCCTGGCAGTGCTGTAGCGTGTTGCCGGACATTCTCGAGCAACGCTATAAAAACTTCGACCGTCACAATCTTAGTTGAGGTCTGTGGCCGACGTTTCGATTATTCGATCGAATCAACGTCATGTAGCCGCTACGATTTAGTGCTTTGTCTAGGATTCGCTAGTCCGGTCGCATTCATATAGTCATGGAAAGAAGGTGGCTAGGCGAGGAGGTCAGTCCTTGGAGGAGGCTGGGAAATGGAAGTCAAGGCTGTGGATGATGATGACTGATGAGTGGTGACATTCGGCCAGGGGGCTTTCCATAAAATTGCTTCATCTAACCACTCCCCCAAGGAACGGTGCGGTTCATCGAATCATTGGGCAGCCAGCACACAGATAACACCTCGACAACGACAACTGCAACAGTTCTGAGTTCTGTCCAAGTTCAGGCAAGTTCTCGTCTCGTTATGTTCACTTCCTAGTCTAAAAACAATTGCAGCGCAGAAATGGCCGAGGCTTCTTTAGCTACACCTCGCTTCGTGTCAAGCAGCACCTAGCAACAGCAGCTTCTGAATGGTGAGACTCGAACTCAGATACATACCTATTTCGAGTCGCATGATCCAACACGAGGCTGCAGGAGAGAAAACACTATTAGCTCCACCTCCCGCAGCCGTGAGGATTAAAACCTCCAAACCACGATCATGACTTTCCCATCAAATTTCCAGAGCTTAGCTTTTGCCTCGTCACAAGGGTGCCACTGGAACGCCCTATCAGATTCAGCCAGCGGAAGCATCTGCATCGATGGTGTCTGCAGCACAACCGCCCAGGTCCTGAGTGGCGCAAATAGCTGCATGCAAAGGCTTATGACGTTCTCGCGCATCCCTGTCTCTCAAATATTGCATTTCCGCGTCCTCTCATTCGCTGTTCGAGCATTTGAGGCTGGCTGGCTTGGTGTCCACGATACTTGACGCGACTTTTTCGTTATCGTGACCCTTTGAAC
>JAFJYG010000353.1:0-49654 GCA_017366145.1 Cadophora sp. M221 | reverse complement strand
GCAGACGCATATGTAGGGACGTCTCTTTCCCGAGGTGAATCTTTGGCTCGGTGCCGAGAGGAGTTTGACTTTGCTTTTGAAGACTCGGATTGGCTAGCGTAATGAGTACGCTCCATGATTTGTCCCTAATCTTCAGTTTGGACAGCAGCTACATACTCACCTAGAGTCCTTGATCTGTCGAACTTAATAAATAGCTTCTTGCGTAAGCGTGGCTGTAGCTTGTCTTTTAGGTCCATCTTAAGAATAGCCTGATCCCTGATGCCAGCCTTTTAAGCCAGGGTTCGGAACTAGTGGTAAAACTCTTAGAAGGTGTCCTTAGGGCCCATCTCTAACTTGAGGTAATCGTTCCGAGCGGTCTGTTTCTCATGGGGGTTTAACAAAAATAAGACTAACTGCTTAATCAAGTCAAAAGTGTCCGTTTCCGTTCCATCAACATTAAGCTCTAATTCCACAAAAAAGAGTTCCAAGAACGTACAAGCTATTCCATTCGTTTATGCAAGAAGCTAATCCATCATGTGTTTATCATTAATAAAGTATAACTTGTAGCGGTTTAGAGAGCGCGCTACTTGCACACGCCAAAGAAGGGGGCTGTAGTCGATGCCATCGGTAAGCTTAACCAAAAAGTTAGGAATCTTCTCAATGCGAGTAGCAACTGATATCGCAGAGAGACGAGAGGGGAAACGGTAGGGGTTTTGATAATGCGGAGTACGGCGTTTGCAGTAATCATCTCTACCATCATTATCCTCATTATCTGGTTCTCCACCAGAACCAGGTGTAGGAGCACGCCGTGCCTTGCCTTTGTCTTTAGGGGACTCGGAGGCAGGAGTTTCCTCAATGGTATGATGAAGGAAAGAGCCGTCACTCTGAAAGGTTACAGATCTGCTGGCGGAGCTGTGTGCGGGAGGCACTCCGTATGGTTGTCGTTGCCGGAAGGCCTCTCTCAACTGCGCTGATTCGGCTTGATGCCGATCTGCCTCAGCACGAGTCGCAGCTAACTATTCCTCCAAGACGCGGAATCGCCTTTCCATATCAGTCTCTCTTGTAAGTGTCACCATAGGTGTGTTGGCAGGAGAGTTGGCATTAAAATCGCCAATGAGATGTACGAAGGAAAAAGCAAACGACATATCAGCGTCTTCAAAGGATTGTTCTGCTAAAGAAATAACCTTTAGTTTGGCTTATCAATTGGAAGGTAGAGGTCCGAAGAAGAGAGGTTAGTTATTTCTACGGGTTTGTCGTGCCGTAGAGAAAGTGGTAGGGGATGCGAAGAAGGGTTGAGGGGCTGAAGTCTGTACTACCTTCTGGTTTGGTGTAGGTTGGTTTGATGCCATTCGTTAAGACGATGCTCAGTATAGGCCTTCCCTGTAAAGAGCTGGTTTCGTAGTAACTGCTCACAAGGGGATTTGGAAGGGAGATGTTTACTATCTTCCCAAACGAGTTGAAAAAAAGTTATAAATAATATAACGCTTGCTCTAGAAAAACAGCAATCACGTGTGACTGCGGCCTTACATTACAACAAAAGTTCTGTGAAGATAACAAAACTACCTTAGAATCTATAACTACGGAGGAAAGAAGGTTAGGAGCGTTGGTCTTTATATACAAAGGAACGCCATAGGGTCGTCCAATCTCGGTAAGCTCGGCTAAGCCAAGATGCCGGAAATGAGGCTCTGGGCGCTTCCGATCGTCACAATTTGTGTTAATTAGCTATTAAAGAGCCTTATTCGGGTTGCTTTTTATTATGGCGTTCGCCGGGTTTTGATTCCTATTAATTTATTGCATTTTTATAAGCTTTTGTTGTTTGTATAATTAGCAAATTAATATTATATTAATTATTAAATGTTTTTCCTTGGTAGTGCTAAGCTTAATAATGCACTTGTACAACGAAAGCGAGTTTATATAAACGACAATTAACAGCTGGGGAATGCCTAGCTTATTAGTGACTTGATTAACGGTTGTTACTATAAAGATTAATATATTTACGCCAACTACTATAGCGTACAATTTCGAAGCAAGTATGGCTTTAATAACTCTTTTGCATTTTGTTGAGCTAATATAAATAATGTTGCCGTGAAGGTCAAATTTCGTACCCTTTGGTTCGCCTTTGGGTTTTTTTTGAATTCTTTTTGTTTTGATTCTAATAACAATTACAAAACTAATTTAAAAACTTAGGTTTTTATTATTAGCAAAGGATTTGTTTATAAAAACGTAAATCTTAGTGTTATAAAGATTAATTAAAGTATATCGTAGTTCCCTTTAAGGATTGTTTATTTGCTATTGAATGCGTAGATTAAGAGTTTTGATCTTTTTCGCCGTAAGGTTTTAATGTTGAGCTGCCATGGAAAGATTAAATGCGGCTTTTGGCTGACAAATAGTCGTGATATAAGCTTTACGAGCGTGTTGTTTTATGTAGGTTTTTTTGTAGTTGTTTTTGGTAACGTTAATTAGCCTTAGGCGTATTCCTTGTTTCTTTTGCAATATGTACAAGTTATTTCCGTTCTTGGTAATAGTGCATTTATTAAACGAGAGGAGTTTAAAGGTATTAAGGACTTATATTGGCTTAGTTAGAAATCTGGTATTAATGATATACTGCTGCTCTTAGGCTAAAAAGTTATTATTCTTAAGAATTAATGTATTATTAATTTGCATTTTTATTATTTTAAACTTCTAATTATTCTTAGTTGTAATTAGTAAGCAAGGGTTGTAGGTGAAAGCCTCCATTTGTAGTTTCTTCACATGGTGCTTATGATATGTGTTAAACTAATGGTTTTTTAATTTTGGTATATTATATAGCAAAAGTACAATTATAAATATAATACCTTTAGCGAATTTGTTTGCAATTTCTTTTGGTGGCTATGCAAATATGCCTCGTAGGAACTTAGTGACTGCTTGTACGTAGGCTTGGGTGATGTCCCGAATTACTAATCTTAACTCGAATTCGCTTTAAGGGTAATTTGGATGTGTAACGACTGCGGCCAAAAGAATAAGTAATTGCTAGCTTAACCTTTAGATTATTAAAAACTAAGTTAAGATTTTTTGCTTTTTTTTATTATTAAAGCATTAAATTACTAATCTTAACTTTTCATATGGAATTAATATTTCTTTGCTTTTAACTTTGTTTACTATTTTAGACTTGAAGATTCAATGGCCTTTAATTTTAAAGTTGCTTTTATAAATTGGGATAAATACCCTTCGAGCTATGAAAGCTTTGTACTTAATTTGGCGGGACTTTTTAAAGGGTAGTTCTTTTGTGGTAATCTTGCTCTTAAATTGCAACTTAAAAGAAAGATTATAATTTCGCTGCTTCTTTTTTATTAAGAAAGCTTTGGCTTTTAAAATTATATATGTTTTATTTTAATTGTTAATAAAAACATATAAAAAAGCGTTTAGCTTTTTGTTAGTAAAGATAAGGATATTAGAAATAAATTTTGCAAATGAGATTTTCATAGCTAATTTAAATCGAGCTTATTTTGGTGGCGATTTAAAGGCTAATTAGGATTAGTTTTGTGGTGATCTTAAATTAAAAGTAAAATTAATAAAATTCTTTGGGAAGTTTTTTTTTTAATTAAAGTTATTTATTTTAAATAAACGTATTAATGTTAATTAAAATATATGTGTTTTATGATTTATTTGAATTAAGCACAATTCTCTTATTATACTTAGAAATTAATAAGAGCCTTTTTAGCTTTTCTTTTTCCTTCAAACTAAGACTTAATTATTAAGCCGCAAGTTATAAATATGAGTTGTTTTAGGGCCGTTTTGGGTTGCAAGTGTATTATTAACTTTATAAGTAGTGTAAATCTTATGCACTTCTTGCATAGCCTTTTTGATGATGATAACGCACTGCTTAACGAACGGATTTGGTGGGTTTATTTTTGTAATTTTGGGGTATGTGCTAAAGACTAGCAATATTGGAATTAACTCATTAGGTTCTGCTATGTTATTTACTAATTTAATGGCCATTTGGAGTTGCATATTATTTTGTAAGCTTAGTTGCTTGAAAGTAATAATTTCATATGCTTAACAAAGTAAATAATAATATTTTTCTACTTTACTAATTGAATAATAAGTCTTTATAAGAACAAGTTTAGGCGTACTTCTTACTAATCGCAATAAGCTTCGAAACTCCTTAGAATTAAAATTGATCTCGTAATTGTAAATAGTAAAGTTAGGTGGCCCAATATAAGTATTTATTTACACGAACTTAAAGGTGTTAAATACTTTTTAAGACGTAGCTAAACCGGGAGCCTTTTAAAGAAACTTCGCTGCACCAAAGCTAGTAGCCTTATTAATAATATAAAAAGCATACCTCTCTTCAAACTACGCAATATTAATATAAACTATGTAATTAAAGTTAACATTATTTTGCAATTTAAACCTAAAGTAATAAAAAGCATTTATATGTAGTTAGTAGTACTTGCACATCTTTTTAACTTGCTTCATAACATTGGAATTAAATTCATAACCGGCTTAATTTAGCAAGTGCTGTAAACACCGCATCAAAAGATATTCAAATCGTTTATGAAAGCGTTAAATTTTTGTTTTTGTAAGGTGGCATGAATTAATTGTAGTAATAAAGGGTTCTAATAATTAGTCGATTTTATCTAAGAGAAGCCATAGGTGCCCCTTCTTGCGCACAATTAAGTGCTTTTTGTTTCTTTAAATCAATATATTACGCAAGTTATCGTAGTATGCATTTAGCTAGTTGAGCTGCTGTAGGCACACCAAAAATAGTATATTTACATTCATAATAGTAAATTCCATGAGTTTTGCAGGTATTTTAATGATCGCAGTACCAAGCGAGGATCTTAAACCGGCTTTAAATGTGATTCGACTTTGACTTAAATAACTAGTATTAAGCTTCACATTTTAAATTTATTATAAAGCTTTGAGTTAATTAAGGCTTCTTATATTGCGATTTAATGCGCTAGTATTAATTAACAAGCCTTAGAAAAATCAATTGGTTTATTGCGTAGTAAAGGCGTTAAATAAGGGTAGTTTAATTATTAACGCCAAGACATGATAAGCTTTGTGTTCTTCAAGCTGCCTTAAGACTTCTTGTGCATTGTACTTTGCGTTGCTTACTATAAATACAATTGTAAAATGCGCAAATCTTATGTTGCTCTTATTATTACTATTATGTACAGATTAATTATTATTAAATGAAGTATTATTATTATTATCGTTAGACATATTTTTAATGTGGGTTTGGTTTTAATTTATTTTTAGTTTATTTTCTTTTACGTACGCAATGTAAGCCTTAAATGATTTGTTTATTGGCTTGATTTCTTTTGCTTTATAATTCGCAAAGTAATAAGCTTTAAAAGCTACCCTTTTGTCTTTAGAATGGCGACTACTATGGCAATTCTTCTTTTAATACATAATGCACTCTAAATAGTTTGCCTTAGTCTTAAAGGGGTTTCCACGCTTATTGCCATAAGAGAACTTCATTTTCTTATCGAAATAATGCGCATAATCGTTGTCCTTTGCCATGTAGGCTTGGTGACGATACGAAGCAGTACCATAGTGCCGTAATCCCGGATTATAAGTTGATTCTACTTTAGCCGCAGAACGTAGACTATTCATGAGAGTAGGAAAAGTTGCAAGGGCCTTAAAAAGCGCTATTTTGAAGAGTGGATTACTAGAAACACCTTGTAGTAGCTTATCACGTAAGGTCTTATTGTTTTGCATATTGTTGTCCTTTAGGCCAAGTTATATACTTTAGAGCTCTTTAGTATACTTCTCAAGTTGTGCTAAAACTAATTTCTCTTTTTAATGTGGTTTTGTCTTAAATATTGCAAACGTTAAAGTAAACTAATGGCTTAGGAACTTAGCTGCACATTTCTTTGTCTTAAAATAAGCATAAGTAGTCTTAACAAGCTCGTTGAATAAGAAAAGCTTATTCTAAAGGTACCAATAGTAGTACAAAGCCGCTTCGTCTCGAAGCATAGTTGAATATATCCTGTTTTAAATAAAAAAGTCTAAGCCGGCCCTTTGATAAAGCTTTGCGAAGATATGAAGCTTTTTATTTAAGTAATTTCTTTCTTCATTGTATATAAGTTTCTTGCTATACAACTTCGCGAGAACAGCTAGTGCCTTGGACTATTTTAGCGATAATAAACTTTGCAAAAACCACGAGGATTGTGTTGGCTTAAGTTGTAGTCTCGTTTAATTTGGCACCAAATGTAGTTTGGTAGTAGTTCGAGTCAAAAATGGCGAAAGCAAGGCATCTCTTGGTCGGACTGGGGGAAAAGGGTTTGGGTTTGGCAGTGGGTTATTGGTCTCCCTCCATAGTAGTGCAAAGACAACGAACTCTCAGCTTGGCGTATACGCGCTTTTCCGTTTGATTAGCATTGGTGGTGAGATTAAGTAATACCCTGGTGAGTCCGCATTATACAAGTCTTTGGTTCCAAGGATTTTCAACTTTAGATTAATTAAGACCCTTGGTTTAGGCGAGATTGGCTTGATATTATTGCGTATTACTACTTTAAGTAGTGGTGTTCTTGTTTAAGTTTAGTAATTAGCCTTAAGGGAAATTAGTAGGCCTTGGTTTATACGTTAAGTTTGGGGTGTTGTCTTTTGGGAGAAAACCGGAGCTGTTTTAAAGGCCCCTTGATGCTAAAGTTTTAGTTGTTTATTTAGCCAAATATTTTCATTTGCTCTTAACGCATTTAATAATGCCTTGGCAACTAATTTCCCTTTTTCTTTGTGTATAAAAACGCTATTATATTTAAGTTCATTACGAAGCTTATATTGCATCTTTTTAGTGAGCTTAGCGAAAGTATTAATTGTTTATTTTTTAAAAAAAGTTTAAAAGTTAATAAATACTATGTTCTTATTCCTTTGCTTATTGCAATAAAAACGTAAAAATTAATTAGCATATGCGTTTAGCTTAGCTATTGATTCTATTGAGGGTTCCTTGCTAGGTTGTTCTCGAATTGGCGCTTGAGTTTTTGCTTTTTTTATATCGAGAGTTAGTTTTAAATAGTTCCCTGAATTTAATATAATATTAGTATTAATTTTAAGTGGTTTGGGAGATTATTAAAAATGCGTAATAAATACTAAAAATCTTCGTACAATCTCTTTTGAAAAGTAACAATTGCTTAAAGATGCTTTGTTTGCTGTACAACGTATGGCTAAGAGGAGCCTCACAAGAGATAGCAATGAAGCTGTCTTGCGTTTTTTAAAGAGTAACTCTTTAGTTTAAGATCTTGCTGTTTGTAGTACAAAGTAAACCACTAATTAGTATTGGTGTAGTACTAGTAAGAAAGCACTAAGCGTTCGTTGATATATCAAATACGCAAGTGCAGTAAGACAATTAGTTAAAAGTATAGTATAATTGTAAAGTCTGGCTTTTTTAAGAAGTGCTGGAGGTGGTTTATATATACATGTATACCCCTTCGAAGGAGGTCCAAGACAGGTTCGTATCGCCTCAGGCCTACTTCTAAAGAACCTCGGCACAAGCAGTTTCTTGCGTACCAACAGTATTGAAGTACAATAGTAAAAGCTATGAAGTTCTTGTCACAATCCGGGATCACGTGCGTCTTGGCCCTGAGGCTCGGCAGCCCAGCTGCATAGAGAAGCCAAGATAAGCATCACGTGAACACCTGGAGCTTTTGGAGCTTTAGGATCTAAGGCTCCTGAAACCCCAGGGTCGTAGGCTTCTTGGGGATCTCATTGAATTATAGTTTTATATAAGTAGAATAATTTCTTAAGTAGTAGAGCTTTGTGCTTAAATTTAAATAGCAAGTTTATCCTATAGTTTATCACTGCTTGTAACGCCTTTATTTCTATAGAGAACCAAATCATTTAGTGAATATACTTCATTGCTAATATCAACCCAATGAGCTTGTACGCATAGTACTCGCAAACAGCAAAAACGTTACACTTTAAGCACTTGTCTTGAAGTATTACTACTCGACATGTCCACCAAGGGAGAACCCTTCGCGAGGCCGGACGAGAAGGTCACCACGCTAGTAGCCGAAGTCAAGAAGGCTCCTAACAATCCAAAGGTTAATCCCCCGGATAACTTCCACGGCGATTGAGGCAAGCTAGGGCAGTTTATTTTGCAATGCAACATGTACCTAGCCTTTAATAATAATAAGTTTTAAAAACAAAAGCCGCTAAAGGTCTTATAAATGGCCTTGTTCCTAAGGGGTGCCGCCGCCCATTGGATTAAGCCAACCCTAACTGACTATCTCAAGAACTAAGCAGCAGCTGGGAACTGTACCTTAGCCATGGCAGAAAAAAGCAAGGTTATTTTCAGAACTTCGACTGGATTTGCAACCGCTATAAAGGCCATATTCGGGGACCTTGATGAAGTCGAGCAAGCAAAGAAGCACCTGCTAGGGATGACTTAAAAGAGCAATGTTCATAACTACACGGCCGAATTTCAACGCTACGCAATGAGGTTGAAATAAACGAACGGAGCATTAAGAGCCCAGTACTACCAAGGCCTCAAGGACAATATTAAGGACAAAGTCTCTCGTGCGCTAAAAACGACTACTTTGGACGCATTAATTAAAATCGCAATTGAAATTAATAACTGCATTAAAAAAAGACAGCGCGAATAAGAAGATTACTTTGCTCTTATTCAGTTCCGCAAATCGTAGTTTCCCTAGCATTATGGGAAGAGACAGGGCTCTCACTAGCCTAGCGGTGAGAAGAGGAACAACTAAGAAAATTATTAGATGAACAGGGCCAAAAGAGACAAGGGTGAATAAACAAAGAAACAAAAGAAAAAGCGGGAACAACACGAAAAGGATTTGTGCTACAATTGCGGCAAACTAGAACACCTTGCCCGGGACTGCTCTTAAAAGAAATCAAGAGGGACGCCTTAACGCCAGGTGGGACTGGCCGAGCGAGAACCTGAGTATTAAGAAGCCGCCGTTGCTAAATGAGATTCGCAGGTAATCCTCTGCAATAAGAACCATGCGGGACCCTCCAACAAGGAATAGGCCCTTAATAACGAAGCAGTCAAGTCATTGGACTTGAAGCAAGAGAGTCAGGTCCTCTGGTATGAGGATGTGGACAATTATAGTTATGACCACCTATTGTCTCTAAACGAGATATGGACTCTTAGTAGCTTCGCCAATAGCCGACGGGTATGGCACTAAGGGGGGCTACCCCTTAGGGGCAAGCTATACTTCATTAAAGTCAATTAAACTCACGATTGCCCAAAATATCTAAAGAAATGTGTTATTGTTTATTGAAATAGCAAGACTATAATTTTCCAAGAAAACACTAAGAACATTAAGATTAGGCTAAAACGCTATGTAGCCAATATGCGAGAAGCAAGGGAACTCTTTATGCCAAAACCATTGAATAATTATCTTTGAGTCAAGGATACATGGGAAGTCCTTTAGGAAGGCATGAGTAAGTGCTTCTAAAAAAGAAAATAATAGCCTTATAAACCCTTATTAACTTATCGTATAAGAGTTAATAAAATTCAAGGACCAGCAGTTTTTAAGTTGAAAACACCCTACACCCTAATTAACTATAATAATAAATTGCAATGCTAGTTAAATAAAATTATGAGAAAGATTATTAAAGAGCAACAACGTTATGCTACTATAGCACCGGGACACCTAAAGCTAGCGGCAACGGGGGAGGCAGACTAACTAATCCTCACCGTCTCCCTAGCCGGCATCGAGACGAAGGCATTAGTTGACTTAGGAGCCATGGGACGCTTCATGAACCCAGCCTTCGCCAAGAAGTGGAATATTTCCATTGTTCAGAACCCTAAGCTATACCAACTTGCACTGCTTAATGGAAAAAATGCAGAAGAGAACAATTAAGTTCGTGAAAAAACTAATGAAATTACTATGCAAGTAAGAAACCACTAAAAAGTGCTTTACTTTAACATTGTGCTTATTAAAAGACACAACATAGTATTAAGAACCTTGTAATTGCACAATTACAACTTCAATATAAATTAAGTAATTAAGACGGTTAGGTTTAACAATTGTTGCTATAAATACAATTAACTTTTTGGCAATAGAGAGGCTAGCACCGCCTTCTTAAAGATGACGCTAATGGACTTTAGCTAAACGAGTCGGGCTCCCAGTTAGCCGAAGGCCAAAAATCAACCCAATCAATTAATTAATATACGAGAACAACTATCCGCATTGTATAAGAAGTACGCAAGGATATTTAAGGACCCCTAAGACATAAGGGCTTTGCTAAAATATTAGTTATAAAACCACGAGATTAATTTTAAGAAAGGATTTGTATTTATTGCAAAAAAACTTTACTACTAAAGCTATATTATTATAAGAACGCTTAAGAAATAGTGTAAATAGGAAGTAAAAAAAAGATAGCTTTGAAAGTTAAAATCGCTTTGCGTCGTTAATATGCTGGTTGCTAAGAAACCGAGAAACCCAAAGGGAAGACCATGTGGTAACTTTCGTATAATTAACAATAAAATAATAAGAAATATATACCCTCTGCCGAATGCGCAATACTTGCGGAATAGGTTAGCCAAAGCATAGTTATACACTAAGCTTAATCAGCGCAATACATTTAATTTAATTTAAGTTAAAAAGGAATATAAATAAAAGACGATTATTATCTTACCTTTAAGCTTGTGGGAATACACAATTATGCTATTTGAACTTACAAACGCACCCGCCACTTGCCAAAGATAAAATAATAAGATCCTAAGAAACTACATTAGGGTAATAGTTATATGTTACTTGAATAATATCCTAGTGTTCTTAGAGTACCCCAAGCAATACAAGAAGCACGTTTAATAAATTATAAGAGCCCTAATGAAGGTGGACTCTTAATTGAAGTTATCAAAGTACTAATTCTTAGTTAAACAAGTCATCTTCTTAGGCTATGTTATACGCCTAAGAGAGATAAGCATTAACTTTAAGAAGATCAAAGCCATATAGGAATGAGAGTTGCCAAAAAACGTTAAGAACGTACAATTTTATTTAGAATTTGCTAACTTTTGCTAACAATTTATTTAAGGCTATTTAAAGATCGCAAAGCCTCTTATCAACTTAACTTAAAAGAAAGTACCTTTTAATTAAAACAATAAGTGTAAAAAAGCCTTTCAATGAATTAAAACGAAATTCGTTAAGAAGCCAATACTTCGCAGCTTCAACAAAGAAGTAGAAAGCGTCGTCGAAACCAATGCCTTTAATACCTGCACCGGCGCAGCACACCTGCAGCGGAACAAGAAGAGACAACTACACTTGGTAGTATACTACTTTGAGAAGATGTCCTCAGCCAAGCAAAATTATAATATTTATAAGAAAGAGCTTATGGCTATTATTAAAGCACTTAAACACTAGAAGACCTACTTGCAAAGAGCCAAATTTCTAGTTATTATTCATACCAACCATATAAATCTTTGTACTTTTATCACTACTAAGGTTCTTAATAATTAAAGGTTGGCTAAGTAGGCTAAGAAACTTGCTTTATTTAACCTAATTATTAAGTATGTTCAAAGAAAGGACAACGCTTGCGCTAATGCGCTAAGCAGGTTGCCAGGCTATGAGAACAATAAGGTTTACAAAGAGACCGCCCTACTAAAACTACTTAATAATGAGAACATGGTACCCAATGTATAAGAAGCAGTAGTAATTAAACCAGTTTTGAAAGAACCTTGGCATAATACCTTAAAGGCTACTTAGCAAAAGAACAGGCTATTGCTAAATTAAACTAAGAAACCAATTTAATAAAACATCATTAAGAACAAAATTATACGCGTTAATGGAAAAGTATAGCTTTCACTTAGTCTAGCCAAAGCATACGTTAAGAAGTAATATAAGCTCCTCGCGCATAAACACCAAGGAATACGTAGGACGTACCTCAGGATTTCAAGGGACTATTGGAGCGAAGGGCTTCGCGGCGTAGTTAAGGAAGTAGTTGAAAACTGTGATGCTTGCATTAAGAATAAGCCTACTTAGTACGCACCTTATGAGCAAATGATCACAGTACTCATACCACTTAAACCTTGGAAATTTATATTATGAGACTTCATAAGACTACTGCCACTATTAAAGGACCTAGCCACGGGAGTTAGCTATGATATGATACTGGTTATTATGAAGAGACTTATTAAGTACATGACCCTTGTACCAGTTAAGTAGACTCTTACGACTGAAGACCTAGCATAGGTTTACCTTAAAGAGGTAGTATTTAAGCATAGTATGCTTAAAGAAATCATGTTGGATAAAAACAAGTTGTTTACGTTAAAATTCTGGAAAGCCTTGACTGCTTTCTTAGGAACCAAATGAAAGCTATTAATTGCTTTTTATTCTTAGACTAATGAAGAAAATAAGCAAATAAATCAAGTTATTAAAGTATACTTGCGTTACTATATTAACTACTATTAAAACAACTAAGTAAGACTTTTACTACTAGCTAAGTTTGCTTATAATAGCTTGTTTACGAAGACTACTAAGGTCACGCCTTTCTTCGCCAACTATGATTATAAGCCGTTGGCTTATAGGAAACTAGTGGATACAAAAGTGAATAACAATGCAGCGCGCATTTAAGTCCAAAATATTAAGAAACTTCATTAAGAACTATCTTAAGAATTGCAATTTGTAGTGAAAAGAAATACGCATTATTACAATAAGGCACGTAGTTAGGAGCTAATGCTATAAGAGGAAGATAGGGTTTATCTTTTATAAAAAAATATTAATACAAAGCAATTAAGCAATAAATTAAATTACAAGAAACTAAGACCTTTCAAAATCAAGAAAATCAAAGGACTATTAAATTATAAGCTCTAGCTACTCGCGATAATAAAAAAGATATTTTTTGTGTTTTATATATTATTACTAAAGAAAGCACTACCAAGAGCACCACTAGTCCTAAAGACAATCGCTAAACTAGTTAACCCACTTATAAAGTATAATATTAAGAAACTATTAAACTATTAGTACTTTAAAAGGCAAGTTAAATACTTAGTAAAGTGGTTAAACTACTTTTTATTTAAAAACACATAAGAGTTTAAGTTAGCTTTTGATTGCTTTAAGAAGCTTACCAATTTCCATTAATAAAACCCAGATTTGCTCAAAGCAAGTCTAAGGGGTTAAAGGGGAGGTCGGCCAGCGTATCAAACGAGGAGTCGACGGGGTTATTAAGGCGCTCAGCGCCCGCCAGCTTAGCAGTCTGCTGTGCCTCCGCTGCCCTTTTCTTCTCCTCCCTTTCTCTCGCCTCCGCCTCATCAAGCTCGTCTAAGGTTTTCAAACCCCAACGAAGCATCTCACGCCCGCGCTCGCGTAGTTTGGCCTGGCGTTGCTTAAGCTTGTGGACGCGAGCCAAACCAGCCATGGCCGCCTTAAAGGCCATGTTCCTCTTAAACTTCAACCGATCCTCCTTTATTTGCAGACTTTGAAGGTCGTTGATTAACACTTAAAGAGCGTTGCATTTTAAACCACGACAAACGCACTTTCTGTACCTTTAGGACTTTTCATTTAAGACCACGCAATTGCAGTAATAATAAATGCAATTAAAACAAGATATACTAAGCAAATTATAAGAATTAATTATTTTCATAAGCACTATTTATTATTTGTATTTTATTATTTTAAAAGACATAATAAAAGAAAAAGACGGTTATGAGCAATTATTAATATTTCCTTTGGTATACTTAAGCGTAAGAACACACTAACAACGAAAAGGGAATAATATTACAATTCAAGATTACGTGCATCTTGGCCCTAAGGCTCGGCAGCCCAGCTGCACAAAGAAGCCAAGATAAGCATCACGTAAATACTTAGAGCTTTTAAAGCTTTAGGATCCAAGGCTCTTAAAACCCCAGGGCCATAGGCTTCTTGGGGATCTTATTAAATCATAGTTTTATATAAGTAAAATAATTTCTTAAGTAGTAAAGCTTTGTGCTTAAATTTAAATAGCAAGTTTACCCTATAGTTTACTACTGCTTGTAACGCCTTTATTCTTATAGAGAACCAAACCGTTTAGTAAATATACTTCATCGCTGATACTAACCCAATGAGCTTGTACGCACAGTACCCGCAAACAGCAGGAACGTTACAATTCTCTTATGCCTTAAAGTTTATCATCGCCTTAAGCTTTACTCTCTTAATATTAACTTTTAATATTAAATATTAATTGCTTATAACAACCAATTGCTTAGTTTCAAAGTACTTGTAATATACTTAGCTAATAAAAACATTTCTTTATAATTTCCATTTGAGCGTAATGCAAAGTATATCGAAAACATGCATAATTCTCAACTTCTCTTAGTTATTTAAATTATAGTACTTATAATAATTGCATAGCTTATTAGTAGTATTAACTCATATGCGTGTTTTTCTTTCTTTTACTAAGATTTCTCATTGCAATTTTACTTCTAATTAATACAACACATTAAGTACTAATACGTATTCTTTTAAAATTACCTAAAGATACATACTTAGTACGCTCTTATACTTAATTTATTGCTAATAAATTCGTTAATAATTTTTATAAACTATCTCATAGTATTCTTCTCACTAAGGCCTTTTACTCGCGATAATGCCTAGTTCCTCGTAGGTTACGCGTATAATTACATTTGTTTAATAACAACTATCAATGTTTAGCGCTAAATTATCTTCGCGTTAAGTAACTTCTCAAATATCGTCGTATAATAATCTCGTGAGTTGAGAACTAAGTGGCCCGGGCTTTGAAGTCCAAGCTACCCCCTCACCCTCAAAGTTCGTCTTAAGCTTTTAATAACTTAAGTTATTAATTCAAATACCTTTAAGTTTTTCTTAAGCGATTATATACTTGGTATTACTTTCTTCATTACTCACGCTTATTGCACTAAACTCCTTAGGCTTCGTGGCTCATTCAAAGGATTTTAATAGTAAATTCTTAATATTAAGCTTTCAAAGTTCTTCTACTAGTTGCTTTGTTTTCTTAAGTTGAGTATAAATGTAAGCCTTCTTTAGCTTATTCAAAGTTATATGCCAATACATAACATTAAGTTGTTTTATAAATAGTGGCGTTACTTCAATAGCGTCATAATTACTTTTATTTATAATATTAACTTGTTTATTGCTACTATTTTCAATTTTCTTTTATTAGTAAAAACTAGCCATGTGAGCTAGCAAGCCACATTCAAAGCATAGCTTATTTTATCGACGCTAATTTATGACTTCTTTAAGTAGCTCATTATTACGTGGCTTTTCGCGAAATAATTTCTTTTTCTAATGCATTGCATTTATTTCTATTTCTCAAGCGTAAAATAATTTCTTTAATTCTTAGCCTTAATGCATGTATTTGTTACGGTCGCAATGTTCACTCGATGCAAACACTAGGTGTACGGGTTTGATCTTGGATAATTAAGAAGTAGATGTATCACGTATGATCAAAGATAGTAATTAAGTATAAGTAAAAATACTATTTTAAGTTAAGCACAAAGCTTTTATTTAATAATAAACGTGCTAATCTTATATAAAACCTTTTATACTACGAATCTCTTTAGATCATTATAATCCCTAAGAATTCAAATTACTATGAATTACCATGAGCCGTTGTAATTCATCACGTGATCTTGTTCATGTCTTGGCTTCTTTGTGCAGTAGAGCTGCCGAGCCTCAGGGCCAGGACGCACGTGATATCCCCTACCAAGTAGGTTTGTAATACTATTCTCTTTCCTGCTTAGCGTGGTTCCTACGCTTAAGTATAACAAAGGAAACGTTATTGTAAGCTTATGATCGTTTTTTCTTCTCATTATAACTCTTAATAGTAATAAAAAGAAACTTGAAGCTATTGCCCTTACTATTAAAATTAACAAAATTAATAAAAAAATGTTTCCCTGTGGTTTTTGCGTTTGAACCCGAAAGCGCTGTGTAGCGGCCGGCCCTAAGTTGTCTTGCTATTTCAAGTGCATTTGTTATTGCAAAATAAACTGTAATTTTACGAAAAAGCTTCCCTTGGTAAGTGATTAGGCTGCACTAAAACACTAGCGTTAGAAGCTGCGGAATAAAAAGAACAAAGTGATAATGAAAATCATTTATTTAAATAAAATAAAAAAGCTTTTGAATGAAAAAAAAGCACAAATAGTTAAGTTGGGTTTGTCGATTTTGAAGAAGCTCAATGCTCGCGAGAGAGAGGAGAAGGCGGAGCTCGCCCGGCTCGAGGCTAGCGCCGCAAGCCTCGAGCAGGCGTCGACTTTCCTCAAGTTCCTAAACGTTAATCCCGGGGCCTTTATTGGCTTACTTAATTCCTTTTAAGAAAGTTTGGGTTTCGCTAGTAAAAGCGTTAAAGCATCCTAGGGCAATAAAGGTTAAATTTGAATTCCCAAGTATTTTCTAATTGTAAGTACCCTTTTCATCTAATCAAATATTTAGCGATATCATAAAAGTATTAATAATTGAGAATAGTCTTTACTTCGTATTTGGCGTTCGGGTTAACTGGTTGAATTTTTATAACAAGAGCAGCCGGTGCTCTTAACGATGCTAGTTTAAGAAGAGATATGTGAAATACCAAATGAATATTCATAGTCTTTGAAAGTGCTAATTAAAAATTAACTAATCCTTTGATTTTTACAATTCTAAATGGTCTTAGCTTCTTGTAATTTAGTTTGTAACTTAGTTGTTTAATTGCAATATTCTTTTTAAGTAAGTAAACCTTATCCCCTTCCTTTAGCGTTGGTCTCATGCTACGCTTCTTATTATAATAGATGGCTAATCTGTGTGCAATGAATAGAATATCATTGAATAGTTCCTTGTGTAGCTACTTTAGTTCATCTCCTTAAAGCATGGCTTCTTACGCGATCCCTTGACTTGCAATTGGTGTATTGTATGCCGTTGAGTTATACTCGTAGTTCGCGTAGAATAGCAATACTCCAATGATTTCCTGATTTGCGCTATTATATGCAAATTATGCAAGTAGAAGTAGTTGCACTTAATTATTTTATTTGTAGTTAACATAGTAGCGAAGATATGTTTCCATTATTTGGTTAATTTGTTTTATTTATATATTTATTTGCAAGTAAAAAGCTATTAATATCTTTTGCTTTATTTTAAGAAGTGCTACTAAAGTTTTCTAAAACTTTGAGATAAAGAGTTTGTTTTTATTTAAGATAACTTTATTTGATATCTTGTAATTCGCGAAAATTGTCCTAAGGAATACCTGCGCCATTTGAAGCGCACTTTGGGTTTCTAGTATTAGTACCATGTACGCGTACTTTGTGAACTTGTTTATAACCACACAAATCAAGTTGTATTTGATTCTTGTGATTAGGTCCATTGAAAGCAGTAGCTCGATCACGAAGTCTAATGCAATTGACTTTCATGAGCGTAGTAGTATTACTAGCAACTTTATAAGCTTATACGAAGCATAGTAATTTGCCTTATTTTAAATGCATGTATCACATAATAATATTACGTTCTTAATTACCTTTCTTATACCTGGGAAGTAGTATTCCCGGGAGAGCCTTAATAGCGTCTTGGTTATCTCTTGGTGTTTATAAGTAAGTGCTTTATATTGCTATTTAACGAGGCTAGTCTTGTCCCCGGTGGGGACATAAATTTGTTTTTAATATAAAAGAGTTTCGCTTAGGAAAAAGAAGAATCTTTCGCCTAGTTATTTTCTTTGTTTGGCTACGATTAGGTTGTTGGCGTATTCTTTCTAGATTTTCTCGAACACTAGTTGGCTAATAGCTGCTAGCTGCTTGTGATTAACTATTAATAAGTCGTTATTTTGCTTAAGTACAATATGCAATTTATGTGTCTTATTCTTAAGATACTTTGGTTTCCGGCTAAGGGCGTTGACCTTAGTATTTTTCGTTCTCTTAACATAAGAAATTTAAAGCTTAATTATAGAGAATGTTTTATATCATTAAACTTATTATTAGTTTAGTTTCTTAGTGATAGTAAAGTAAATAAAATTCTTATAATTTGTTAAGATTTGTATCTTATAAATAGCACCCTTAAGATAAACTTTTTACTTGCGTATTGCGTTTACAATTGCTAGCAATTTTTTGTTGTATATATCGTAATTAAGTTTTACTAGTAATAGTTTCCGCAAGTAATATGCAATTAGTTGCTATTTCTTGTTCTCGCCTGGCTAACTAAGTACAGCTTCAATAGCGTAGTTCAAAGAATTTATTTCCACTTGTATTTCTTTGTCAGGTGTAAAGGCAGTAAGCACTAGTTTTTTAGTAAAGGCGTTCTTCAAAGCCTTGAAAGCTCAATTAGTCTCTTTTGTTTAGTGAAACTCCTTGTCCTTATAAATCAACTCCGTAAGTAGCTTGGCGATTTTTAAGTAACCCTTAATAAATCGCTTATAAAAGTTGGCAAATTTAAAAAATAATTATACTTTCTTAACGTTTATAAGTCTAGTTTATTCAATGATTACTTTAATCTTTTTAAGATTTATAGCTAATCTAATGGTGGTAATCACATAGCTAAGAAACACAATCTTATTCACATGAAAATAGCATTTCTTTAGTTTAAAAAGCATATATGCTACCTTTAGTTTCTCAAGGATAGCGGTTACGTTCTTCACGTGCTGCTTCTTTGTCTTGGAATAAATCAAAATGTTATTTAAGTAGCAAATGCAAGTTACGTTCAAGTATTGCCTTAAAATATTATTAATTAAACGTTAAAATGTAGTAAGTGCATTAATTAGTTTAAAAGGCATAATCGTGTACTTATAATAACCAAAACGTGTGCAAAATACTATTTTTTGTTTTTTCCCTTTAGCCATTCTCACGAGGTTGTACGCTTCTTGCAAGTCTAACTAAGTGAAAATATTAGCCTCGCTAAGTTTGTTTCTCAGCTCCTTAGCCAGTAGTAGTGCGTATTAATTCTTCTTAGTAGCGTTGTTTAGCTGCTTGTAGTTAATGCATATCCTTTGTTTGTCGTTTTTTTTCTTTGCAAAAAGAACATTAAATTCCTACGAGAATTTGAACTCCCAAATAAAGCCCTTAGCTATATTTTCTTTAATATATTACTTAATTATTATTAAGTTTATCGCTAAATATTCTTATAATAATTAAAAGATTAGCTTAGTACTATTAATTAACTTAATCTAATAATTATAGTTTTAATATTTTGGTAAGACCTTCTCGCTTTTTTTCTCATGAAATAGTGCCGCAAATTGTGCGTATGCTGCTAATACGTCTTGTTTTAAACCCTATTCTTAGTATTCCATTTTGTTCTTGGAGATAGCGCTAACCTCTCGAAGGCGTCTTGCTTTGGCTTTATCCTAAAAGCAAGTTGTACAATTGTCAAACTATACTTATAGTATATTTTAATTAATATTAAAGTTGTGTTTTTCCATTCATAGTAATCTTAAAATAATATTATGCTTCTCAATTTTCGTAACGTTAAACTAAATATACTTGAAGTGTTCGCTAATTCTTATGTGAACTAGTTTTGTTTGCACATTAGTCAAGCCTTGCGCGGCAAGTTCTTCATCAGCGAGTACCAGCTTATACTCGTTTGCTTTGACTTTGATTGGCAATAGGTGTTGAAGTATAATAGTAAAAGCTATGAAGTTCCCTTGTGCCTCAAAGTTCACTATTGCCTTAAGCTTTACTCCTTTAATGTTAACTTTTAATATTAAATATTGATTACCCATGGCGGCTAGCTATTTGGCTTTAAAGTACTTGTAATGTACGTGGCTAGTGAGAATATTTCTTTATAATCTTCGTTTGGGCGTAGTGCAAAGTATATTATAAATATATATGATCCTTAATTTCTCTTGGCCGTTTGAGTCATAGTGCTTGTAGTAGCTGCGTAGCTCATTGGCAGTGTTAACCCACATGCGTGTTCTTTTTTCTTTTGCTAAGATTTCTCACCGCGATCTTACTTTTAGTTAGTACGGCATATTAAGTATTAGTACATATTCTCTTAAAATTACCTAAAGGTACATGCCTAATACACCCTTATACTTAATTTGCTTTTAATAAATTTATTAGTAGTTCTTATAAACTACTTTATAGTGTTCTTCTTATTAAGATTTTTTATTTGCAATAATACTAAGTTTCTTATAAGTTACGCGTGTAATTATATTTATTTAATAATAACTACCAAGGTTTAGCACTAGTTGGTCCTCTTATTAAGTAACTTCCTAAATTTCGTTATATAATGGTCTTATAAGTTGAAGACTAGGTGGCCTAAGCTTTGGAGTCCAAGCTACCTCTTCACCCTTGGAGTTCGTCTTAAGTTTCTAATAACTTAGGCCATTAATTTAAATACCCTTAAGTTCTTTCTAAGTAATCATATACTTGGTCACACTTCCTTTGCTGCCTACGCTTATTGCGCTAAACTCCTTGGGCTTCGTGGCCCATTCGAAGGATTCTGGTGGTGAATCCTCAATGTCTAGCTCCCAGAGTTCTTTTGCTAGTTGCTTGACTTCCTCGCTGCTCGAGGCCTCCTCAAGTTGGGTATAAATGTAAGCTTCCTTTAGCTCGTCCAAAGTCATGTGTTAATATATGGCATTAAGCTGTCTTTTTGGAGGCTTAGCTAAGTCGGTGGTGTTGTAATTATCGCGGCTTATGGCGTACAACGATCGACCATTCTTAGCTAGGCTCCCTCGCTGCTTTGTGTTCTATTAATAAGAGCTGGCTATGTGACCTGGTAGGCCATATTTGAAGCATAGCTTGTCTCGTTGATGCTGGTTTATAACTTCTTTAAACAGCCCGCCGTTGCGTGGCTTTTTTTGGAATAACTTTTTCTTTTGGTGCATTGCATTTAATTCCATTTCTTAAGGGTAGAATAGTTTCTTTAATTCTTGGCCTTAATGCATATGTTCTTTTGAGTAGTACTGGCCCTTTTTCTTTAGGGTTTACTTGTAGTTGCGGTTGTTGATTTTAATAATCATCTTAATAAGTTTTTATAAGTCGTTTGAAGCATTAGACCTAGCAATTTCATTCTTTACTTCATTCTTTAATCCCTTATAATACTAAGCCTTAAGTGCTTTGTTGTTTTAGCTGGTTTGGTTGGCGTACTGCTAAAAAAGAGTAGTATAAGTAGTGGCCACGCTATTTTGCTTGAGGTTTTAAATTTGACGTTTTGCGGTTCGTTTTTAGTTAATGTTGCCAAAGACGCAGTTAATGTGTTCCTTGAATCCCTCGAAGGTTTGAAAGATCTTCTTAAACTTAAAGGTTATTACTCGTGAAACCTCTTCTTTAAAGGTTTTGTTTTTAATATAATTAGTTAAAAAGGTCTTAATTTAATGAAATGCTGCTTCTCTAAGAAAGGACGCTGCTTATAGGACTTGGTTGGTTTTGGTAGTAAACTAGTAATTGTTGAACCTTATGTAAAGCTTAACTTAAGTTAAGTAGGCTTCAAGCTTGTATTAGTTTCTGTGATAATTATCAAGTGCTGCGAGCTTTAAAACAAGCTTATAATTAAAGGTGACTAGTAAAAGCATAACTACCAATGCCTTTGTAAACGCGAATCCTTTAGTAAATATGTTGTACGTGAGTTGGTACTTTTAACAAGAAGATGCTTAAAGTGTCACGATTGCAATGTTTACTCGATGCAAACACTAAGTATGCAGGTTTAATCTCAAATGATTAAAAAGTAAATGTATTACGTATAATTAAAGATAATAACTAAGTATAAGTAAAGATACTATTTTAAGTTAAGTACAAAGCTTTTATTTAATAGCAAATGTGCCAGTCTTATATAAAACTTTTCATGCTATGAATTCCTTTGAATTATCATAATCCTCAAGGATCCGAATCACTATAAATCACCACAAGCCGTTGTAATCCATCACGTGATCTTGTTTATGTCTTGGCTTCTTTGTGCAGCAAAGCTGCCGAGCCTCAGGGCCAAGACGCACGTGATACCTCCTACCGAGTAGGTTCGTAACAGTATTCTCTTAAGCAGTACTAGCCTTTCTTCTCTAAGGTTTACTTATAATTGCAATTATTAATTTTAATAATTATTTTAATAAGTTTTTATAAGTTGTTTAAAGCATTAAACCTAGTAATCTCATTCTTTACTTTATTCTTCAATCTCTTATAGTACTAAGCCTTAAAGGCTTCATTATTTCAGCTGGTTTAATTAGTGTACTACTGAAAGAAAGCAATATAAGTAATAGCCGCGCTATTTTGCTTAAGGTTTTGAATTTAACGTTTTGCGGTTTATTCTTAGTTAATGTCGCTAAAAACGCAATTAATACATTCTTCAAATCTCTCAAAGATTTAAAAAATCTTCTTAAACTTAAAAATCATTGCTCGTGAGACTTTTTCTTTAAAAGTCTTGTTTTTAATATAATTAATTAAAAAGGTCTCAATTTAATAAAACGCTACTTCTTTAAGAAAAAACGCCACTTATAAAACTTAATTAGTTTCAATAGCGAACTAGTAATTATTAAACCTTATGTAAAATTTAACCTAAGTTAAATAAACTTTAAGCTTATATTAATCCTCGTGATAATTGTTAAGTGCTACGAGCTTTGAAACAAGCTTATAATTAAAAGTAATTAGTAAAAACATAACTATCAACGCTTTTATAAACGCGGATTCTTTAGTAAACATATTATACGTAAGTTGATACTTTTAATAAAAAAGTACTTAAAGTATTATAATCGCAATATTTACTTAATGCAAATACTAAGTATACAAAGTTAATCTCAAATAATTAAAAAGTAAGTGTATTACATACAATTAAAAATAATAACTAAGTATAAGTAAAAATACTATTTTAAGTTAAACACAAAGCTTTTATCTAATAACAAATATGCCAATCTTATATAAAACTCTTCATATTACAAATCCTCTTAAATTACTATAATCCCTAGAGATTCAAATCATCATAAATCACTACAAGCCTTCATAATTCATCACGTGATCTAGTTCATGTCTTGGCTTCTTTGTGCAGTATAGCTGCCGAGCCTCAGGGCCAGAACGCACGTGATACTTTCTACCAAGTAGGTTCGTAACAGCTTGGTAATCTTATTGCACAAAGAAGCCAAGACTAAAATGAAATCATATAGCGAGAAGATTATATAATGAATTAACAAATCACTAAGGTTTAGTAGTATAAAACGCCAAATCACTGAAGTTTAGCGGTATTTAAGTACAAAGAGTTTTATATAAAAACTAGCACGTTTGCCATTAAATAAAAGCTTTATGCTTAACTTAAAATGATATCTTTACTCATACTTAGTTATTGTTTTCAATTATACGTAATACACCTACTTCTTGATTATTTGAGATTAACTCGCATACCTAGTGTTTACATCGAGTGAATATTGCGATCGTGACACTTTGGCACAAGCAGTTCCTTGCGTACCAACATCTTTAGTGCACTTAAAGTAAGCGTTAACTTAAGCTTTACCAAAGCGAAATTTTTTAAAATACTCTTTTAAGAAAAGCTTTATATTCATTTTTTAAGTATTGTATTTGATATCTTCTTTATAATTAGTAAAGGCGAAGCGGAAATACTTGACTTTATTAGCATTAATAAAGGCAGCAAAGAAATTAATGCGAGGGAAGTAATAGCCGGCGATTGGCTAAAGGTTCGCCGTAAAAGCACGCACTAATTGATCGTGAAAAGAGAAAAAAGTGCGAGTTTCTTAGCGAAGGTTATTAATAGCATATTAAGTGAGAACTTGTGTAATAACTGCGGCAACGGCAAATTCGATGAAGTTCTTAATCAATTGATTTACCTTTGCTTGCTAAGCGAAAGTAAGGTTTTTCATAATAATAATAAACTTTAGTTATGCATTAAAAATGCGCTAAGGTTTGGTTTTAAAGTTAAAATCAAACTTTTTTATAAGAGTTTCAATTAAAGGTGTAAGAGTATTAGTAAAGCCTAATCGCAAAGAAGCGCTTTTTTCTTTAGAGCTTTATTAACGAAAGGAAAACAAAATTAATAGTAGTAATTATTAATTTAATATATAATTTTGAAATTTGGTATTTGTGTTAGCAAGTAATAAGACAATAACGCGCTAAAACGACAGCGGCAACACAAGGGGTTTTCTAGCTTGTTTAAAAAACACTCTAATTAACGGTTTAATTAAAAGACACTTACTAAGTAAACAAGGCAACCAATTGGCTGTATACTACAAGCAGCGACACAAGGGTAACTAGTTGGGTTAATATTACGCTTCGCAGCGGCAAAGGAAATAATCTTTTCTAATATTACAACTAGCCTCAAGTTATTACGACAACTAGTTGCAAGCAATGCAGTCTCAAGTCTCTTGTATTTGAACCTAAGGTTACGCTAAGTATCAAGTAGAAAAAACAAGAAAAGAAAAGCTACGTAGCTAGCTTTGATTTTTGTTTTTATACATGAAGAAATCAAAGAATGCGCGCTAGTCTTAATTAAGCCTACTAAGTTGCATATGCAATATTATATGCGACATTATATGCGATATTCAATTGCCACCCTAACCCGTGACTTTCATATCGTAACAGCTATTGAGCTTCAAAGCAAAACACACGTGATTTCAAATTGTAATAAAAGACTTTTGAAAAGATAATTTGTTTTAAAAGTTGAAGAATATTAAACGATGAAAAAGAAAAAGAATATAAAGCGGTAATAAAAGACTTAAATATAAAAATCTTTTCTTTTATATTAAAGAAAAAAATTAATTAGTTATTTAATTAATCGATTATTAAGTTAATTAATTGTTTATTTAATTATAATTTTAATTAATAAAAGTCTTACATTTTATATTATTTCTAAAACTAAAATTGAATAATTGAATAACTAATTAACTAATTAAAATAGTTATTTTATTCAAGCCAAATATTTGTTATTCATATTTTAGTTTATTCTAGTTAACTAGTTTGAATAATCTTTGACACATTGATCGATATCGCTCATCACCACATCATTGATGAGGTCAAAAAGAGAACGATTAAGACTTACTGAGTCTCGGGGGAGCACATGCTTGCGGATGGAATGACCAAACCTTTGCCACGAGACTCATTTGAACGGAATAGAGCTGCAATTGGCATTTAGGAGGTCGTATAAGCAAATCTGGGGGAGTGTTGAAAGGGTGTGGAAGCTTAGAGGTTAGTGTGAGATGAGTCATGTGATGACGAGTCATGTGCCTTGTACATAACTACGGATGGACTGTATTTATATGGAGATCTGTCCATACGATGAGCAGTAGTTCAGTCAATATATTCAGAACCTGCTAAAACTCACTAAAACACGGGCGGCGTATGTGCCTCCCTATCGGCGTACATGCGCCCCTGTACCACCAGTACCCCTCAGGTCTTGCTTTCCCTCTCCGCTCAGCTCGCGGAACAGTAGACAGTACCGGGTTTGTAGTGACGGACTTGGAGCACTCGGAAGGTGACAGTGGTGGAAGTCGGAACTCTTTGACAAACGTCGGGATTGTGGGGGTGTCCGTTTCTGCAGGAATATTGAGCCGAAAGCCTGGACTTGCAATTTCCTAATTGCGTAGTTGACTTCTCAATATATGAAAAAGAAAATCACGAGTGCTATCTTATTGTTTTCATGTTCTTTCTACCGCCTTTTTGATCCGTTACCTCCACTCCTCTTCTTTTTCTGCCTCTGATGTCTTTCTTAAAGCCACTCGGCAGGCCCGCTTTGGGACAGATAAGGTTTCTCAGAACACGTCTGCGCTTGTTATCGACGAAGTCCGCATATCGATGGGAAGATCCACTAGATCTGCATAGCTTATTGACCAACGAAGAACGCTCCATACAAGATACAGCACGTTCGTACTGCCAGGAGAGACTTCTCCCGCGAGTCCTTGACGCATACAGAGATGAGCACTACGATAAAAACATCTTGAAAGAGATGGGGGAACTGGGCCTGCTCGGTCCTACCATTGAGGGCTATGGTTGCGCGGGGGTCAGCAGTGTTAGTGCTGGCCTCATAACACGCGAAGTAGAAAGAGTCGACTCTGGGTACCGGTCCGGGATGTCTGTCCAGAGCTCGCTCGTCATGGGCCCCATCGCAGAGCACGGTTCTCAAGAACAGAAGGATCGATGGCTTGAGAAACTTTCCCGGGGAGAACTGGTTGGATGCTTCGGATTGACCGAGCCCAACCACGGCTCGGATCCAGGATCAATGGAGACCACTGCGCGACCACATCCATCCAAAAAGGGGTATTACTCTCTTTCAGGAGCCAAGACCTGGATCACCAACTCGCCAATTGCCGACTTATTTCTGGTCTGGGCGAAATTGGATGGCCAGATCCGAGGATTTGTCATTGAAAGAGAGAAATGTGCTCCAGGAACGCTGGAGTCACCTGCAATCAAGCACAAAAATGGCCTTCGTGCGTCAATCACGGGCATGATCCAACTAGACGATTGTGCAGTCCCGGCCGAAAACATGTTGCCCGATATCGTAGGGTTGAAGGGCCCTTTCAGCTGCCTCAATTCCGCGCGATACGGCATTGCCTGGGGGACCATTGGTGCACTTGAGGATTGTATTGACCGAGCTCGGACATACGCCCTGGATCGAAAGCAATTCAACAATCCTCTGGCAAAATACCAACTTATTCAGAAAAAGCTCGCTGATGCGTCCACTGACGCGGCATATGGTCTTTTGGCGGCGTACCAAGTCGGTCGCCTAAAGGATCAGGGAATGGCAGCGCCGGAGATGATCTCAATGATCAAGAGAACGAACTGTGACCGGGCATTGAGTAATTCCCGCATTCTGCAGGAAGTATTCGGTGGTAATGCTATTAGCGACGAGTACCACATTGGGCGTCATGTTGCGAATTTGCATGTAACTGCTACCTATGAAGGTACATCTGACATTCACGCACTCATTCTGGGCCGGGCAATTACTGGCTTGCAAGCATTCTTTTAGAAGTAGTAGATAGGTAGATGTGTTCAAGGTAGATCATTTGTATACGATTCTACCTACGTATTAAGAGCTCTTTCTGTAAACGCATATGCATTATAATTACTGTCTGTCTCTAGCTACAATTTGAGACACAGTACTCATTATCGTTTCGCCCCCCCTTTTGGCCCACTCTTTTACACCAAAAACAGTGTTTTTGAGGTATTAATATTTTTACGACAAGTTAATAAAACTCTATAAATTTTTTAGATTTGCATTTATTAGCTCGTATTAACTAAGTATACAAAGATTAATTTGATTTGGAGAATAAAGTATTACATAATATTAAATTTAAGTTTTTACATATAAAAAACGACAAAAATCACTTACTAATAACTCTTTGGATAATTAATACAATTATATAAAACTTAAAATATAAAAAATTAAAATAAGAATCTCAAAGACTAAGAAGTGTTAAAGTAGTTGTATTAGTAAGTACTTTTCTATTAAGTAATTAATTTCTCTTATACAAATGTTTTGTATAATGCTCTTTGTTACGAACGCTCTTAGGCAACCACTGGGCCCCAAGAGAAAGTATTCTAAAAGCTCGCGTAGTCTCAAGAATCATAAAAGTCTTAAAATCACGCGACCCAAGTCACGTGATGAACCAACGAACCGCTAAGGTCTAGCGGTATAAGACACTAAACCGCTAAGATTTAGCAATTTTAATATACAAAGGGTTTTATATAAGATTAGCACGTTTGTTATTAAATAAAAGCTTCGTGCTTAACTTAAAACAATATCTTTATTTATACTTAATTATTGTCTTCTATTGTACGTAATATATTTACTTTTTGATTATTCAAAATCAATTCGCATACTGTTACGACCTACGATGCGCCTCGTATTCTAACCGACACGGGCTCGTAGCATCGCTGGCTATGCGACGGCGCTAAGCCTAATAGGGAAGACTAGGAGGTGAGCATGCGACATGTTGATGTGAATGGCGTTCGACTACGCTAGGCCCTATTAGGCGGGTCCTTCATGTATTTATACTCAAGCCTCCTCTTACAGAGCTCTCCTTTTCTCCTTGTCTTTTCTTCTCGATTCTGAGCGTAGCTGTAACGTTCCTGGTGTTCGCGGGTACTGTGCGTACAGGCTCGTCGGTTGGTATCAGCTATGAAGTAAAGTCACAAAACAATTCGGTTCTCTATAGGAATAGAGGCGTTACAAGCAGTGGTAAACTGTAAGGTAAACTTGCTATATGAATTTGAGCACGAAGCTCCTACCTAACGGCAGAAGTGCCAGTCTTATATAGAACCTTCGTTCGGCGTGCGAGCCATGCTAGCCAGCTCGCAGAGCTCGCTGCTAGCCCGCGAGCTCGTCTCGTAGGCTCGCACATCACGTGATCCCTGGTCGCTGGAATCCGCGTGCTGAACCCTAGTACTGAGATTACATAATATAGGAGAGTACTACGGTGACTATGAAATCCTAGGTGGGGAGTTCTCCTAGGAGCCCTTCTCTCCTAGAAGACTTCTTCCAGGAGCGGGTCTCTCCCTGAGCCTATGGTCTCCCAGCACCTTTCGCCTGGGAGCCCCTGGGCCCCAGGTCATTCCTCCTAGGAGCCTAAGGCTCCTAGGCCGATTCGTGACAGTAGCATCAAGCCCAAATACAAAGCTAGAGTCTACTCGCCGTATCAACCTCTTGCCAGCCGTAACACATACTTAATGTTTGCACCAAGTAAACATTATAATCGTAACACTTTTTACTTTACTTAATTATAAAAGTATTACTAATAAAATTACTTTTAAACTCAGGAATCTTAAACCTTCTTATAAAATATATGTTTTTTTATAAGTTTTAAGTTTTTATATAAATAACAGAAAAAGTTATTCAAAAAGTAAGAAAAAATCATTTTTAAATCAAATTTGTATGAAGAAAATTTTTTGAACTTCAAATGCTTATTTTATAATATTACGTAGAATGAAATAGAAAAAATATTGTAATCTAAGAAACATTATTAAAAATAGTCCAAGTCTTTCATTTTAGCTTGTTTTATTAATAGATAATAAAAGATATTAATTATTCAAAGTCATGAGTTTTGGTGTAAATGGTGGGCCAAAGGGGGGGCGTGGGGTGTTACGCCCTAGAGGTATTGGAATCGTGTTTAAAATGAATGTATCTTTGATATTTGTCGTGGCCCCAAATGCTTGGAAGTAATGTAATTACAGCCAGCAATGCCTTCTGTGGCGCATGACAGGATGTCAATAAGTCACATTGTCTTAAAGCCTGGATGGGGTGGTGGTGGTGGTGGAAGTTGAAGGTGGCTGGCTGTGATAGCTTTGACCAAGTCGGGTGACAGACATTACCGTATTATCTGGCTGCACTACTCTCCCCCCTAATTACTTGTAACAGTGGGTCAGATCCCTAGCGCGAGGGCTCTGAGTGGTTATATGCCCTGCCATGCCTGGAAGGTCAGGCCAAAAGCTGGTCAGATCTGAGGACAACTAGGTAGGTAAAGAAGATTTAAGAAAGCTTGTAGGTGATTTAAGGCAATAGTTCTCACTGGAGAAGTACCCTAGTAAGCTACCTACCTTACTCACAAAGTCTCCATAGATTACCTACCCACGAAGTCCCCACTGTTATAAGTAAGTATAGGGCGGAGAGTAGGTAGGTAGAGTTTCCAGCATCCCTCGATCTGGGTTTCTGGTCTAGGCCTAGACCGCTGCACCCCCGCGAATCCTGCATTGTTTCCCCGCATGACAAATCCCCGCGGTCGCTCAACGTGACGCAAGCAACCCTCAAGTTGCCTCATCCTTCCTCATCCTTCCTTTTCTCTTTTCCATCCTCACCTCGTACAAGTGCCATCATTCCCATGTACCGCCGTTTGACGACCTCAGTTTGCCGGTCTTGTTTGGTAACCGAACTGATATGATCTGAGATGGACTGAATTCAACTAAACCTTAGTTTCGCAATTCATCGCTTTTAGCAATGGTCTTCTGTACCTATTGTGGCCGGGAGTTCGTGCGCCATGAACATCTTCAGCGACACGTCCTTTCACGTAAGTGGATTGACCGATTCCTGGCAGACAGCTCGTGCTCACTTTCCAATGTATAGACACTAAGGTCCGGCCCTTCAGTTGCAAGATTTGTCACCTTTCCTTCAGTCGCAAGTAAGATGCTGTGCGCGTCTACCTCCTCAGGACCACGCTGATATTACAGAGATGTGGCACTCAAACACCGAGCAACGCACGGAAAGACGGTGAAGCTATTACAGGCTCCCACCGCCCTTCCAGAGCAGGAGACGCAGGTTGCGTGTGCCAACTGTGCCAAAGCCAAGACCAAGTGCGATCGACAATCTCCTTGCGGCCGCTGTCGCTCTAAAGGAATCACTTGCATTCTTCGCGTCCCACAGCGACCTGCACGTGGACATTACCAGGAATTCGCTGAGCCTGAAGTGCTGAATGAGAACAGCTTCGGCTTAGACACCTCTCATGGAGAATCTAGCGAGATTCTTGGTCAATCAATGGTTCGTACTTCTGTACAAGGTATCCCTGGCCGGGAGGCCGACTTGGGAAGTTTCCCGTACACGCATCAGAACGACGACTTTGGTCGTGGCGACTTGTCGCCGCCACCCGTGGATGTCATAAATCCCTTCGAAAACAGCCATCATCTCTTCTCACCCATGGATTGGGACTGGGAAAGAATATTTGGCTCGCAACCGCCGAGCCCCCACGGCCAGCCATATTTTCCAATTGACGTGGAGACACCAACTCCTTCAAACGCTGGATCGGCATGCAATGAAGCAACGCCACCTCGATCGGTCGAAAATGTCGCCCGTCTAGGGGACAACTTTGTTGATACAGCTCCCTGGTCTGAAGCCCTACCTACATGGAGAGAACAACACTTCTCCGAAGAAGAACGATTTAACAACGTCAGCATTACCGAAACAACGCGGGACCGGATTCTGGGGAATGCCCAAACCTTCTTTCGTCTGGCACTTGATAGGCTTAATATAAACTCCAATCCAGGTTCTCGGTTTCTGGTCGGGGATATGAAGAAGCACAGCTCTTCAACCGTTCTTCTTCTTCCGCCCACACCCATCCTGTCCATTTATCTCGAAACCTTCCTAACAAGCTTTGAACCATTATATCCGCTCTTACCTCGGCGGTTACTCGACCCTAATATCGTGGACGCTGAAATGAACGAACAGCTCGCAGTAATCCTGTTGTTGTTGATGGTTTCTCACGGTGCAATGCGAGACTCAGCAATCAAAGCCCGCAGACTTTCCATGGGGCTCCTTGAGATCTCCCGACTGGTTTTATTCAACCTGCTAGACCAGGACAATTCCACACCCAGAATGAGAATCACAGGTCATTGTGCTTTGATGTGCATGTATCAGTCTGCATTTAGTGGAGATAAATGGTTGATGAACTCTTGCCTTGGACAGACACAGATGTACCTTGCTGTGAGTATCCTCGTGTAAGAAGTGACCGCTGTCATGTTCTGTAAGAAACTAACGCCTACATCCTCCTCAGGTGGCGAAGCAATCCCGCGTGTTTGAGAGAGATAGCTGCCTTCAGTTCGTTGTTGCTCTGGAGCCAGATGGTGACGAGACCTGGAAGAAGTGGTTGAACAGAGAATCTGACTCGAGGTACGTGCTTTGCCTAGCTCCATTGCCGGGACCTGAAATCTAACCCGCCGATGGTAGACTGGCTTACAGCTGGGTCATGTTGGACCAAGAGATTAGCCTCGTTTACGACCAGAGCCCGGCCCTGGCCATCCCCGAACTTGAAAGATGCCTACCAGATAGCGACGACCTTTGGCTAGCAACTGATGCTTTGGAATGGAGAAAATCCTGGCAGAGAATGTATGGATCGGCTGCAAAGCGCCCTTCATATCAAAAATCACAGCAGCACTCTCTTTCGCAACTTTTTAAGCTGTTTCTTGAAAATAAGATCGACACTTGGGATGGCAGCGTCTCGATACTTCATGTGCGGCTTCTGTTATACCCGCTTCATGTTCTCATCGAACAGGAGAGTGAGCTGTCGATGTGCTTCTCTGACCGGTCGCTCGACCAGACTTCCCGGTCTGTCTGTTACATCTCAGTCAACCTCCGGTTGAATGAGGTTAGGTCTCTTTTGCGGACTTGGTGGGAGATATTTGATCAACTAGAGCCTCGGAACATGAGGCAGCGGGCTTTGAAGCAATCGACACTCCTCTTGTTCCATCTCCTTAATCTCAAATTATCAGTGTCCTTTCCATATCTGGAGCAATACTCTCGAAAGGTCTCAACACAACCCGAGGATTTACAACGCTTACTTGAAATCGGTATCCATGCCGCCCAAGAAGCAATTCTCCAGTGCGGCCAGGTCCTCCGCGTGATACGGGAGACGGAAATCGAGCTGCGGCCCTTGTGGTGGCCATCAGCTATATACCGCGTGGCAATAATCATGCTGGCTCTCGGCAACTCGGCCACGACTAGAAACTTGCAGTCGTCAGACTTGATGACCATGGATGAGACGCCGAGCAACGTGGCGGTCGACACAGTGTCACCCAGTGACAGAGGGTATCAGTCATTTCTGAAACGTGACAGGGGTACGCCTTGCTTCACAACAGAGGATGGAAACCTTGTTCCCATAGAAGATGTCAGCGGTATATTACATATCTGTATCAATATTCTTCTACTGCATCAAAGCAAGTCGGGTTTTGCAGAAGGGCTCGTACTCAGCCTAGAGTCTTTGCTCTAAATGGCATTTGTCTCTCAATCTGAAGACCGGAGATATTTCACAATGGCAAGCTCGTCCATATTGACTGATCTAGCCCGCATGTTTTGTTCATGAGGAATTTAGCGACAGCATACTTCACTTTCAAATTAAGTCATCAGCTTTATGTTTATGTATTTCACCCAGTTATCCATTCTACATATGATACATGTAACTGTTGGCGACTCTTAGTATTTGCAGATGGTTTTGTGGAAGCACAATCTACACCGATCTGTCCATGCCGGTTTGGTTGATCGCCAATCTCAATCCTGGTTAATCCTGAGTACCTGACAGTCAGGCTTTCAGCGCTGCCTGTATTTCTTTTGAAAGGTCCTCGACGTTGAAAGTTGCGATAGAACGATCGGCCCATTGCGTAATCTTCGTTACGACGTCAATGACACTCTTGACACAGTCGACCGAATTACCTATGCCTAACGTGGCCTTGATATGACTCTTGGTTTGGCGAGTGGCTCCAAGCGCCATAATAGCTGATGCTATTATAAGATGTGACTGCTCTGGTTGGAACACTTCCTCGTTTGCTTTCGCGATAAGATAGCCCCAGGTGACGATGGTTGAACACCTAACTGATCACCGCAACTCGTCAGCGTGTAATCTCGGGAATTTGGTATCAATCAGCGTACATAGGTCCTTGAAGTAGATCTCCATTAAGCCAAAGATCTCTGAATTCCCAACTCCCTTGTAAATCCTGGCACGGAGCTCCTCTCCCTTGCGCACATTCTCTTCCGTAATCGTAGTAGAACGCAGGACTCTCGTCGAAGCGTATTCGCGGCCCTTGCGTTGCACGACGCCTATCATTCCATAACAGGCCGGAATACATGTAGGCATGCCTAAATATGGGAAAACGATAGTGATGGCTTCTCTGAGACAGAGAAATATGGTCTCCGACTCTTTCGTGTCGGAAGTGGCCGTGATGTCGTCAAAGAACCTTCCAACGATATCGGCTCGACTTACCGCACAACATGCAACGGCCTTTGGGCCCCAATTAGCGCTACATCGCCAGGAAGACGTAGGGGGAGGACAAGGGGCATCAGGTAGCTCACAATGATGGCGTGACTACAAGACAGCAGCTCTTGTGATGATGAGGTCAGCTCATTGTTGAGAGCCAGAAAGAAATCCTTGTCATACGGCCTTGACCCGAGCTTGACATTGGTCGACACGTATTTGGCATCCCACGCCGACATGGTAACGTCGGTATCCCAGTCGCACATAGTTGATCGCTAGCCAGCTTGAGATTTGACTCGTAAAGCAATTTGCGATGGGAGGCTCGAGGCAGTTTGATCATCAAAGGATCGAGAATGAAAGACGTGGCTTCTCATGGAGGGCAATGCACATCTTTCTCAACCCTCCCAGGTGCCTGCCGTGCGTTCGCGGAGGCCGATGGTGCAAGTGCAAGCTTCTCGGCCACCCCATAAAATCAATCGGAATCGGACTCCGCTGCGCTACGCTGAACTGCTGCGCGGGGTACTTGGCTCTCGCGTAGGTATAATTGCAGAAAGGTTTCGGCCATAGACATAAGGAGGTCAGGTCAGGTCTGTATTCGTCTCAGGAGAACGCAACGGAGTTCCGGTGTGGCTGGCCCGTGTGCCGGCGGCGGTGCCGGAGCTTGGTGGGGTCGTGGTCCCGTACAGTATAGTGCGGGGCGAGTGCAGGGTCGAATGTGGGGGGACGTTTTGCCGATTGGCGCCCTGAATTACAGCGGACTTTTGCCCACCCACGGCCACAATTAAATTCAGTCCCAAGCGTCTGCAACATGAATTAGAATCGAAAATGCCTCTGTGATCATTTCACGTGACTCATGTTCTCGCTTCTATACAGTGAGTGACAAGTAGGTAGCTTCGTTCTTGCGACCTCCGCCAAGGCCAATCTATGAGTCTAGCACCACGTGTCGATGGAATTATTGCATGCCAGAATTCCTCACGTGCCATTCCCGTGGAGGTGCCTGGCGGTGTTGTTAGTAATACGGGAGCTTGCTCGCTCTCTTCCGATACCATGATCATCTTCATCTGGTAGCATAGACCACGTCACAGCCCACGGTCTACTTGCTGGATGAGTACAGTACACGCCGCTGCATTCCTGACGTACAACAAGCCCGCCATGGAAACGCAGGGCCTGCAAAAGGATGGTCGTGACAACAGCCTTCCAGGCATCCAACGCATTCCTATCGCATGCGCCAACTGTGCCAGGACAAAGACGAAATGCGATCACCAGTATCCCTGTGGTCGATGCCGACTCAAGGGTATTACTTGCGTCCCACGCCCCTCTCGACGCGGGAAGGATGCCACGATGAGAAGCTTTAGTGCCGCAGACTCCACGACTGATCCAACAATCGGCTTGAGTATAGCAGCAGAGGCTGAGTTCACGAGAATGCCACCTGGTTCCAACAATAGTGGCTCCATGGATGGTTTCAATTCTCTGGCTCCGACTGGGGAATCACAAAGCCGTCAGATGCAGACAGCAGCTTCTGTCCAGCGCCGCCAGCAGCCCTCATCTCAGCAGCATGTTAGTATGATGGGACCTCTGGGGTCGCTTGGCGATTCGTTCCCTCTGTATCACTTTGGGACAGGTGACGACCATTCATCAGCAATCAGATCAGACTTAGGTCTCGGATCGGATTCACTGCGAGCCTCTGCGGGTCCGCAGGTGGACTCTGCTCCTAGCATGAACATCGATGATTGGGATGGAGATCTGTTCTCTTTCGGACAGCCATCTGGTGTTCGTCAATCTCTTCAGAGTGTTGACTCACACAAGTCATCGGAAGGCCCTCCACCTTTAGTCATCAACACTGCCGTCGGTCAGTCAGAGATAGAAGACGAGGACTCCGATCTTACGGATTTAGAACATTGGAGCATATGTCGGTGCAATCCTCTGCCTCAGCATCCTGCACGGGACAGGGCAAAGTCAGTAATCGCCACCCTGGATCATAATTTTGTAAGACCGGGAGTCTGGAGCAACATCGTAGAGGACTGGAGAAGCAATCATTTCGAAGCCGCAGAACGTTTCGTGAATATGCCACTATCAGATCCGACTCGAGAATGGATTATCATGACGGCTCAGCGTTTCTTGCGCGTTGCCATGGATATCCACGCCTTAAAACTTGACTTATCCTCTCCGACTTCGTCTCACTCGGAAGACGTGAACTCTCTCAGTGGTTATATACGACTACCCCCAACGCCTGCCTTGCAAAATTACCTTGAAATCGTTCTCAGAAACTTTGAGCCACACTATCCTCTTATCCCGGCGCGGACACTTGAGCCGAATAAACTTGCTGGTGGTGCGCATGGTCGGGCTTCCAGCCTCCTGCTATTTCTTATGCTTGCGTTTGGATCCATGATTGATCCTGCGACTAAAGCTCGACGATTTTCGACAGCTTTGACGGAGATTTGCAGACACTCCTTGATTGAAGTCCTAGAAACGAATTCTGGACCTCCCGAGGGCGGTCTTGTATTCTACTGCGGATTGATGTTTGTGGTGAAAAGTGCTTTCAGCGGAGATAAAGCACATATGAATATCGGCGTTGCACATAGACAAACATATCTCACGGTCAGTACTGTGGATCAAGCTCTGTGGCTGTTATAAAATGACGGTCACTTCATGCCTCGTGCGATTCTCAAATCACACGCTCCGTTGATACCCATCAATATTTTGCTACATAACTAACTTTCCTTTCCTTACAGTACATGAGATCCTCGGGAATGTTCAAGCTGCGGCGTGCACGTGGCCAGACGCCAGTGGCGGCCATGAACGAAGATATAAAACAAGTATGGCAGTCGTGGCTTGAAAGGGAGAGTAGCCTCAGGTAAGCTGATGAGTTCCGTGCTCTTCTGGGGTCATTTTTTCTGAAAACATCGAACAGGCTTGTATATGGGTGGGTCATGCTGGAGCATGAGATAAGTCTTTTCTACGCTACCCACCCATCTCTCAGAGTCTCGGAACTGGACGCAATTCTACCTGCTGATGACAAGATGTGGCTGGCTTCTAATGCTGATGAGTGGCTCAAAGCCTTGTGTAAGAGCGACTTCATTGATGATTGGAGATTGGCCTTGGATCGACAACCTGACTATTCTCTTCGCACACTATTCCAACTGCTGATTGACGACAAACTTGACAGATCAGATTACGAGCCGAAACTGCTACATATGAGACTACTCCTATATCCAATTCACGTATTAGTCACTCATGTCGGTCAATTACCGCGATACAGCCCAACTGATATACATGCTCGACACTCTTCTGGGCCCATAACCCAACATTCTTCGATACTACGCTTTGAAGATATTCACATCCTTCTTCAGCGATGGAACGATACTGTTCACCGATTATCTGGACACGGCCTACGATTTCGCGCTATGCGGACTGCCACCATGGCGCTTTATCATCTTACTAGCCTTGATCTTCTCACCAAATTCAACGAGATAGAGCGTCTTGCGCGTGAGGGGCATGCCCTTGAAACGGATCTAGGCACTGCTGATGAGTGGTTTCGAGCCCCGGAACACGTTGTATTGCATTGCGGCCAAGTGTTTCGGCTCCTCAACGAGATTGAAGATGAAGTCCGGCCCGTCTGGAGCGCCGTTGCTATCTATCGAGCTACGATGATTCTATGGGCATTCAGCGTTATGAAACCACCAGCTCGCAAGCCTCCAGCAAGCAGCACTTTGGAATCAGGGACTTTTCCTGAAATAGCTATCGATGCTCTCCCGATGAGTGAAATATCTATGCAGCAATACCTACGTAGCGGTCAAGCAAAGCCATATCTTTCTACAACTGAGGGAAATCACGTGTCTTTATATGCTCCGAGCGCTATATTGAATCTCGGAATCGAGACGGTATATCATGGTCTTCTTACAAGCTCCTTCGCACTAGGCGTTACACGCAAACTTGAAGCCATGTCCAGAGCCTGGGAGGGAAAGCACCAACAGGTAGCAACACAACGCTCAATATAGAGGTTGAAATTCTGTACATAGTACATAACAAAATTAATGTGCCTCCTCCCCAGCTTCAAAACTAGCTATCCCGTAGAATATGATTACCTTTCTAAACCACAATCTTCGCACAGTACTATTATTTTCCGGCGGTACTTCAACTAATTCTCGTAAGCCTATTGCACAGAAATTTCCTTACTAAAGCTTGTAACAATTCATCGCCTCAAAAACCTATTAGACTTAGTCGTTAAAAGGGAGAAAGTGGCGAAGTAGTTAGTTTTATTTAACGTACTCGTACAACTAGAAACTCGAACAAATCAATAAAAAGATAACAGAGTTATTAGTTATTGAAGTAAGTATATATATGAAAAGCGGTCAGTTAAGCGAAGTAGCCGGAATAAGGGGATGACTGGAAAGGTGGGGGTGGGGACTTACTGCTGCTTGCTGATATTGGATCTTCTTGCCTCAGAGATCTTCACAGAATGTAGCGTGGCATATAGGGTGCAAATGAGCAAATTTCAGTGATATTTTGTGAGAAAATGAACTGGCCAACACTAGGGTGGGTCGATAATCCATTTTCCCTAAGCTACACAGATTATTGCGAACGTTGAAAAAGGCAACGGACATAAAACAGCTATCCTCACCCGCAGGAAATGATCACTCTTCTGCTCATTTGAGGTCCCCAGATTTGACTCGCAGACGGTTTCCAAATATGTGGATCACTACAATCAGAATGAGTCCAAAGCTAACGGTACCGGCTTGAGTGCCGAAGCTGTTGTGGAAACCAACAGCCGCACCCCATGGTTCCTGGAAGTATCCTACACTGAAACCACCGACGACCCTCAGAAAACTAATCCAACCTGCGGTCTCCGACGGCACATTCGGGTACGAGTCCACTGCATACGCGAAGGTGGAAACGGACAAAATCATGATGCCTACGACGTGCATGCCCCAGCCGATGACTACAACAGCAACATGCAAATGATAATGGAGAGCTTGGCCTAACATGGTCAGACCTACTATCATCAAGCACGCTGCCAATTCTGCACCGAAGAGGCGCACTTCGGGTGCAAAGAACCCATCATGTCGCTTGATGTATCGCTTTGCCAGCCAGTCGTTTGTGAAGTGGCCAAAGACTTCCCCTAGCAAAACTCCCACGACGGGAGTGAAGTACAGGAAGCCGAGCTGTCTATAATCATATCCATAGCCGCCAAATTCGACTGGTGTAGCGAACAGAATTGCAGTGGAGATGTTGATGCCAATGGCCCACGCGAAGCAGATCAGACTACGTTATTCGTCAGTAAAGGGGCGCTGCATGCCCAAGGGGACTGACTAATTGAGGAATAGAAGAAGCAATACTGGTTTCAAAAGTGCCTGAACGAATCTGACAATGGAGTGTCGGAATGTCAGGAAATAGGCCTTGTGGTTTTGGATCTGCCACCATCCCAAGATGCGCGACATTCTGCCCACAACACCTCTAGGCCGAGAGGGTTGATCTCCCTGATGAAAGTCTCTGTTGTAGTACGTCTCGTCCAGGAAACACAACAAGATAGCGAAATAAAGAGCGTGGGCAGCAAAGCCGAGCCAGAGGACAGCTGACCAACTGTTCGTGCCAGCGAGCATGAAGTTCGCTATCAGTGGGCCACAATAAGGCGAGGCAACGAAGAGCGCTGTCCAGAGGCCTATCTTCCGGGCCCGCTCGTGGAAGAAGAACATGTCTTGGATAAGGGCAATCGAGATCGTTGGGGGTGCATTAGATTTTAAACCAGAGAGCACTCTGGTGACATAAAAGGTGCTGAAATCATGGGAGAGAGCCACGCCCAAGTTCAGGAATAGGGCGATCCAAGCGGTCCAGAAGATTACTGGAGCACGACCCCACCAGGTCGACAAAGGGACCCAGAGTAAGGCACCAACCCCGCTAAATAGCATGTGAGCCTACTGTCCGTGGGGATTGACAGACGCTAGTGATACACCTACAGCATGAGAATGTTCAACGTGTTGGCTTGGTTAACGGCGTTAGGATCCATCTGCCACTCGATCCCCTGCGCCAGGATCAATGC
Source organism: Cadophora sp. M221 (assembly GCA_017366145.1). Classification (NCBI taxonomy): domain Eukaryota; kingdom Fungi; phylum Ascomycota; class Leotiomycetes; order Helotiales; family Ploettnerulaceae; genus Cadophora; species Cadophora sp. M221. Next base: position 10,188 of record JAFJYG010000353.1, on the reverse strand, counting down.
CGGGCACAACCCGGATACAAAGTCGCTGCAGAAGGCACCGTACGCTAGCGTGAATAAGATCAGGTGCTTTTTCGTGCTTGTCCAGTTCAAAGGATCCTCTGGGTCCTCTGAGGGCTGCGGAAGTAGTACGGTCTATAGAAGAATGGTTAGCTTTCTTGTAGTACCCGTAGCGGAGTGATAACAGAAGCTGAACATATTTGTATGTTTATATATATAAATCTGGGGGATAGAAACGTCTCGCATTCAACCGAACCGGGGCTTCACTTACATGGCCATTCTTTGCGAGCTTCAGGTGATGAGCAGTGACATCTGTAACTTCAATTAGAATTCCCCCGTCAGTTTTGACAAAGCCGGGATCGCTTTTGACGCTGTCGATTCGTTCGACTTGAGCCATGTTTCTAGTGCGTATTTTATATATGTACGTGGTAGTTGGGAGGGACCGGAATGGATCTGAAGAACTGGGAAACTTTATGGTGGTTATAGGAAGAAGAAAAAGGAAAAGAACGGGGGGAACTAGCGACAATATATGAAATTCAGCTCTCGCCACGGTATACAACAAACTTCTTTACACTAGACAGTAGACAGTGTATGCCGTTCACAGGCATCGGTTGCTCCTGCTCCGCAAAGACCGCGGCGTAGGGTGTTGATGGCACGTCCTTCCCCGCTGTGGGGGGGCGCTAGGGGTCCGCTGGGGACCCCGCAAAACTTAGATCAAGCGATTATGGTTGTAAGATGGGGCGAGCGCGCGCTGAAGATTGTCCAGACCTGGTTAATCCGGGGTAGACTAGTATTAAGGTACGGCAAGCAAGGACATTATTATTCCGGAAATCGACTACACCAAAGAACCAAAGCGTGTAAATCATACTTCCCACCGTGATCCTGCAGGGAGCACGAAGTCAAAGATCGTGAACGATCCAAAAGTCGGATCGCAATCAGCTACAGCGAACAACAGTCTTTACCAGCGGGGTTGTTTGACTTATTCCTGGGAGGCTTGATCAAATAAGTCATACTTATGCTTGCTGTATAAGGTCAGATCCCCAGAGCAGACAACTTTCGTACTATTATTTTGGCTGGTCAACATCCCCTTAAGCCTTTGTTCGGAGCTCGATCGGACAATATGGGGTATCCGGCAGGTGAAAGGGTAAAATCTTTGGTGTATACATATGCAGAAGTCAGATACAAGTAGCCCTGGGCGAGTGAAACTAATTAAGCCGGTAAAATTCATGGACGGAGGCCCAACATGTCTCTTCATCAGCAACCTTTCTGCACGTCCCAAAATTAAACCTTGCCAAAAGGGGCACTGCGCCAATCACTTTTCTACTATCAATAAGAAATCACTGAAATCATCTACAGCTTTACTTTTTCTTGCTATCTATGAACATTGTGCGAAAATCTGCCCCAACATCTAGTCCGTAGGAGAAGAAGGATACAAGATACTCGAAGAAAACAAATACTATAGTCGATATAGTCTTGATATCGTCTGACTGAAGATTGGGTATGAGAATCTAGTGAGCTTCCAATCTAAGACGCATGTTTGGTCCATATGAAGACTAGACAAAATATTCGGTTTCAGGAGTCTTTAGGAGCTCTGGTGGTCAATCGAACTTCGAAAGCTGTTTGTTTTACGAACCAGATGTTCTCAGTCTGCCAGTCCCGTTCGGGATGGGCAAGTTCGACCTGTCGTTGTGTCAGCTCATTCGTTTCAAAAAGAGAAGGCTCAGGGAACCAACTCACATCGAAAGTCCTCAAAACTGCCGGCACAAGCTTGTACATCTCCAAATAACTGATGTTCTTTCCAGCACAGGTCCTCGCCCCAGCTCCAAACGTGAAGAGGCAAGAATTCATATTGGCTTGAGCCTGTTCGGATCCTTCAAGCCAACGTTCAGGACGAAACAGATGGACATCTGGGCCAAATATCTTCTCGCTTTGATGAATTGTCCATGCACTGCATCCCACAATGGTCCCGCCTGGGATGAAGTATCCGCAGAGTTGTGCCCCTACTGAAGGGACAACTCGCTCAAGAGGAAGGCCTACAGCAGGATGAATGCGTAAAGCTTCTTTAATGACTGCGGTAAGATAAGGCAGCTTGTGTGCTTCGTTCCATTGCACAAGGGTATTGTCACGGAAGTAACCTTCGTGCTCACGCTCCAGAAGCTCTTGCTGCAGTTTCTGAAGCTTTTCTGGATTCTTGAGCAGGTTGTAGAAGATAGCTCGCAGAGATATTGCTGTCGTATCCGACCCGGCGAATACGTTGGCAACCGTCAGAGAAAGGACGCGCTGAGGGGTCATGAATTCGGGATCTTTTTCCCCAGCTCCAATGAATCGAGAAAGGAAGTCTCGCTTGGAGAGCTCACTCTGTGAGGTATCTTGAGATTCTGCCCCGCTCAGCCGACTCTTCATTCGTTTTTGAGCAAAAGTTACGACTGGTGAGGACGCGTTGATTACACCAATCCGGCTCAGCCATAGTCGAACGGGATTTTTCATGAAAAATTTGTCCATAAGAGGCATCTGCCCGATCTAATTCAAATCTACTAATTAGTGACTTGTTCGCCTGACTAACCCGAGGCAGGGCGAAGTTGGAAAATACTTACGACTGCAAAGTATTTTAAAGTTGATTCAGCGCTACTGATGATGTTATCTACGTCAGTAGCCCTGTCCACAAATCCCAATCGCTTCGAGTAAGTAAGCTCGCCAATGACGTCGAAGGCATAATACTGTAGCCAAGCTGCAAAATCACAAACGCCTTCCCCTGCTGGTTTATCAGCGTAGCGTTTGCGAAGCTGTTCCAAAAATGCAGTTGTGGTCGAGTCAACAAGAGGTTCGAACTGTACCAGTGTACTCAGTGCGTAAGAATTGGCTACAGAGCGTCGAAGCTTTGCGTGGTACTTCTCGTCCACTGTATTGAACATCCCTTGAAGGAAGTTGCCTTCCTTTGTGATAGTCTGTTGAACAGGGTAGAAGCCGGACTAGATGCAGCAAATGTGAGCTGGTACTATAGTATAGACGGTGTGCTGGTAAAGATGGCTTACCTTGACATAGCCAGCGTTGAGAGCATATATCACTTTGACAGCATCAGGATCTGAGTAGGAGACCATGTTCGGGCCCAACCGTACAACTGGTCCATACTTCTCATGTAGCTTAATGTGAGCTACCTCTGGACGTCCTCTCCAAACAAGCCATAGTCGCCACCAATCCGAGTATGCAGCTAGCAATGGACCAGGAATACGACCAATTCCGTTGCCATGTTTGTTTCTGAAAAAATGTAATGCCAGTGAAAAGACTGCGACAAGTGGCAAAAGCCAAATTGAAGTCGACCTGAGAAATATTTCCATAGCGTTGTCGCTCCAGGCTCTGAGTGACATATTGGTAATAAGTGACCACTTCATGAACAATAAAATTTTCCGCGAAGCGTTGTTCAAGCACATTGACGGGGAAATTATACAGAAGGATAAGGATGAGTGGAGTGCAAATCCTTTTCGCATGTCCTACGGGTCGGCATCGTGCGTGTAGGGTGGCTGGCTCTTCGGAAGGCCGACAGAAGCTTGATTACAGCAGGGTTGGGTAGTCGGGCGAAAAGATACGGGCTCCGTTGACTGCCCGGACGACAGTTTGCCTAACCAAGTCTGGCTGGTTTCTCCTCTCAAACGAACTATCGATTGCGGAAAGGATTCACTTCTCTTGATCGTGCTCACTCGCTTATGGACTGCACTTTGATGTGGCCTGCAAAGCAGTGCAGCGTCAATTGCCGGCTAATTTTGAATTCAAATTCTGTCTCCATCAAGGGATTACAGGGACTTGACACTTGCTATATCATATGATATTACAGAGTCCTTTGGAGTTGACCTTGGGGCTGTATTTAGATACCAATCAGAAAGCCAATAATCTAGCTCGATGTAATTATTATCAGAGAATGTTGCAAAAGATATTGGGTTTTCGCAACAAAAAGGAAATCGTCACCCATTTTGACAATGTGTTATAAACCTATACTAAAGGAAGACAAATAAATAAGATGGACTGCTCCTATCATTGTGCTCTTTTTACAGGAATGATACCTGCATTCTCGAGAGATCTGATTGTCTCGAAATAGTTCTCGTGGGTATCTTCATAATGATCCCATCCAAACTTTCTTGCTTTATTCATAGAAGAAAGAGTTGGCCATGCTCGACCCATCGCCCACATTTCAGAATCCCAAGATGTCCAGTTCCATGCATCTACCTTACCTCCTAGCTTAGCGACAATTCTTTCCCAAACAGGCTGTTTGTCTTTCGACCACTCGATCATATCAAAATTGTTGAGAAACTTGGGTGCCGGTGACTTTGCATCCACGACTGGAAATTCCGGCTCCGGCGCCTAGGTAACTTTGTCAGTCATCAGGACCGCATGTTGGAAAAGAGTTCTTCGAATTCACCTCCGCTCCAAAATATGCAGCAAGTTCTGGCCAGAGATGCTTCCAACGGAACACATCACCGTTGACATAGTTGAAAGCCTCTTCCTTGGTACATTCTTGGGTTGCAGCCCAGACCGACATTTTCGCAATGCCTTTGGAAGAGGACTTATCATCATAGGTATTCCACATGAAGTCGTTACCAAAATAATGAGCAGGCTCGTTCAACTCCTGACAGATAAGAAAGTAAATCGCAAGCGAGAGCACTTCGGACATGCCGGAACCTAAAACAAGTCAAGATCAGCACCGGAAACCAAGCAAAAGATGCTTTTTACTAACCATGTGGGGTATATCCAATAATGCCATTCGGCCTGATGACACTCCAATGCCATGTCTTCTTCTTCTGTTGCATGGCGAGCATGTCATTCTCCTGCAAGAAGTAAAAGTTGTATTCATCTTCGTATCGAGGCCTGTCTTCCACACTGGGCGATCTCACTGGGCCAAGATGGACCCCATAGTGCTGACACAGGATCAGCAACTGCAAGAGAGAAGGTTATTATTACCACAAACCTTTCCACCGGTTTGAAGAACAACGTGCTCAAGCTTGGGGCAGATAGTATCAATCGTTTCCAAGAACGTCTTGAACAATGGAACATTTTTGTCGCGAAGTGTCGCGAAATCTGCCGTGTGGACATAGGACGTATAAAAAGCATGAGTCACATCCTTACAGATGGAGCTCAGCTTCTGTACATTGGTTTCAACAGGTTCAAGGAAGTCGGCAGCGACGAAAGATACCCGAGGGTCGACCCAAGCAACAGGCAATGGTCTGCGAGAGGTTACAATGATTTGACTCCTACAAAAGTCAACACAGTAAAACGTTCGTAACTCCAGTTGACTCCTACCAATCTGAAGCCGGGAGCTTGACCAGGTGTTCGACAATGGCGTGTCCACTGATACCGTTAGCTCCAGTGACAAAAGCGACTTTTCCCTTCGCGTAAGGCATTGTATGGTCAATGGCGAAATAAATCAAGTAACAATTCTGACACCTTAGATAATCCGGCCAGGCAATGAGATCTGATGAGGGGACCGAGTCAATTTTGAGAATAATTCTTACTTCTGGTCAGCGAGTGATTTTTAAATGCGAATGAAAGTGACGCCTGGGACCCAGGCGCTGGGACCCAGTGCGGGAGGCTGAATCTCCAGCTTTTGGCAGTTCCGGAGTGATTCCGCAGTCCGATATATTACCACGGACCTGACCCCACTACCTTCTCCGCATACCATTGAGGGTCCCAAAGTGTGGGGTTTGGGGCTTTGCGGGGCAACTTGTCCTAAATTGGACTCTGAGAGCGCCATATTGTGGATAAGTTATGATGACTGACAACTATTTCGTACTGGCTTGATATATTTGCGTCTTTCTGTTAACCATCGAAGCGGCGTTCCCCACCACAGCGGTCAAGTCAGGAATAGAAGTAAGTAAGTAAAAAGACTAAGTCAGTCTTAATACTCTCGAATGTATCATTATGACACATGTATATGAACGATATAAGAAAATGTGATGCGGGACATGTACATCAAGATATGTAGAGATTTGGCTCTGAACAGAGTGGCCATTCAGTCAGCCGGCTTTTAAGTCAATCAGTCAGTTGAGTGAAAACCGTCAGCCAATCAGCTTGAATATATTGATCAGTCAATCAGCTGTAATATGACCAGCTTATAAGCTAGCTTATAAGCTGGTTGTATTTTTTTGGGATTTCAAAGCAAAGTGTTAGGCAGTTAGTATGAGAGCTTAATGCAAAATAAATAAAAAAAACTAATGCCTTGAAGCGGAAAAATCATTACTAATAAATCAAATTTAAGCGGCAAGCGCGAGCAAGATAATTAAAGGCTTTTTTAAAGATATTACTAACTGTCGGTGCAATACCGGTAAGAAATCACCAAACGCTTGTTGATATATTAAATACGTAAAAGTGCAATAAAACAATTAATCAAAAGTATAATGTCGGTGTAGTACCGGTAAGAAAGCACCAAACGCTTATTAATATATTAAATACGTAAAAGTGCAATAAGATAATTAGTCAAAAGTATAATATGGTTGTAAAGTCTGGCTTTTTTAAGAAGTGCTAAAGGTGATTTATATATACATGTATACCTCTTCAAAGGGGGTTTGAGACAGGTGAGTATCGCATCAGGCTTACTTCTGAAGAACCTCGGCATAAGCAATTTCTTGCGTACCAACACTAACACATTAACTTTTTAAAATCATCAAAACTATCATCAAAATCATATTTCACTTTACTACTTTTATTAAAATTGATAATAATACTATTAAAGGCTTAAAGCTTTATTTACAAGTATTATAAGTGCTATTATTAACTTCTTTGCGCATATAATAGTATTAAGCTAATAAAGTTCTTTAAAACTAATTACTTTAATTTTTATTATTATATTTAATTTTTATTTTTATAAAATATGTTGCAAGTTTAAAATCACGAGATAATTAGAAAAATGAATAACTGGATTATTCGCGCTAGTTAATAGCCGAGCTTACTTATAACTCCTCACATTTTCACTTCATAGCTTTTAATTCAAGTAAGCAATCAACTCAATTAATGCTTTATTGCTTTTTAGTTGTACGTGAATATACCTTGTTATATAATATAATGCTAATTATAATTTATTTAAACTTGCAAGAAATAACCTAAAGGCTAATTATTCGCCGTATTTTCTTAAAAAGCTATTATTTAATAATAGGCTTATAAAAGTAGTTAACTTACTTCGAGAATACATTTTATTTCTTATAACTAAGAATCTTACTCGCTCATAGCTTTAAAAAAGTAATTATACTTTAACTTAGTCAATAAGAAATAAGAAGTACTTTTTTTAGGCTTGTAAGCTTTATGTATTATTCTCTTAGTGTGTATTTTTAATAATAATACATTTAAATCATTATAATATTATATTTGTAAAAAAATAAAACTTTCTTAAGAATAAAAAAGAATAAATAAAAAATTAATATAAATTAAATAAAAATAAAGATAATAAAAAATAACTTTTTATAACTTTAATAACACTTACGCAAATTTTTAAAGTTATTAATAAAAACTACAATAATCTTTTTTCATTTTAACAGCTTAAATTCAAAAATACCTTTTTTAAGTAAGTGGTAATAAACAACATTAAATACTACAAAGTCGTGAATCTCCAAGATATTTAAGTATTTTAAATCAACAATTATTGAAAACATTACAAAGGTTTAATTAAAGATTTTCAATTATTTTAATAACTAAGAATTTAAAAAAGAAAAAAATTAGCGTAATTAAAATTATTTTACATTACACAAGTAAAAAAGAAAAAGTCGTTGCAACGCTTATTAAGCTACCACAGCTTTCAAATCATAATAAAACTAATATTAATATACTAATTTTTCTTTATACACGCTTTTCTTTATTAACATTTTTCAAATTAAGCTTTTATTATTTTACTTCTTTTGCGGTAATTTAAAATCAACGAGCATAATATTAGCTAATTTATTCTTAATAATACACTTAATAACAATAATTTCTCATTTCACTATTTCGGTTATCTTTTCATTTCGATTACTTCGCTTAATACATCGCTTTTTTACTTACTTATCTTTAATAATTAATAATTATTTTATTCTCTTATTAATTTTCTTGATTTTTAGAAGATTAATTAAAACGATTATAAAGTCAAAATTTACTTAAGATAATTTTTTTTTGGCTTTTTATATAATTAAAAATGACAAGTTTATATAACATATTGTAAAAAACTAATGTATATTATATTTTACTTTTTTTAAGACTAATCTCGTAATATAAACACTTTGTCACAATTTGGGATCACGTGTGTCTTGCCCTGAGGCTCGGCAACTTCGCTGCACAGAGAAGCCAAGGATCATAAGGATCCCGAGAGCAGTTGGGGTCGCAGGAATCAAGTGATTCCTAGGAGCCTGGTTCCTAGGAGCCAGTAGGCTCCCGGGACCCTATTTGCCTTATAAGTATTATATAAAGTAAACAACCCAACGGCTAATTAACCCCCAAATCATGCAACTAAGGTTACGTGATATGCTAGCCTGCTAAATGGGCTTGCGGGCGCGCGCGCTTTGCAAGCTGGCTAGCACGGCTTGCAGCTAAGAATGAGGTTTTATATAAACACAATAGTTTCCTAGGTAGTAAAGCTTTGTGCTCAAATTCATATAATAAGTTTATTTTACAATTTATTACTGCTTGTAACGTTTTTATTCCTATAGAAAATTAAATTGTCTTGTAACTCTACTTCATAACTAATACCAACCTAATAAGCCTGTACGCATAGTACCTACAAACGATAGAAATGTTACACTTTGAGCATTTCACTTAAAGTATTATCACTTGACATATTCACCAAGAGAAAGCTTTCTACGAAAATAAATAATAAGACCACTACCTTGGTGGTTAAGGTTAAAAAGGCTCTTAATAGTCTCAAGGTTAATTCCCCAAACAACTTTCACGGCGACCAAGGTAAGCTTAGGCAGTTTATTCTTTAATATAACATGTACTTAGTCTTTAACAACGACAAGTTTTAAGAATAAGAGTTATTGAAAGTCTTGTGAATGGCCTTGTTCTTAAGGGGCGCCGCAGCCTATTAAATCAAGCCGGCTTTGACTAACTACTTCAACAATTGAGCATCAAGCGGAGCTTGTTTTATAGCCATAATAAAGAAGAGCAAAGTCATTTTTAAGACTCTTACTAAATTTGCAAACGCTATAAAAGTCATTTTTAGCGACCTTAATAAAGTTAAGTAAGCTAAGAAGCATTTATTGGGAATAATTTAAAAGAGCAATGTTTATGATTACACAACTAAATTTCAATGCTATGCAATAAGGTTAAAATAAACAAACAAAGCATTAAGAGCCTAGTATTATTAAAGCCTTAAGAATAATATTAAGAACAAGGTTTTTTAAGCACTAAAAACAATGACTTTAAACGCCTTAATTAAAATCGCAATTAAGATTAATAATTGCATTAAAAAGTAATAACATAAGCAAGGATATTACTTTGCTTTTATCTAGTTTTGAAAGCCGTAGTTTCCTTAGTGTTATAAGAAAAAATAAGGCTTTTATTAACCTAGCGATAAGAAAAAAAACAATTAAAAAGATTACTAAATAAATAAGCTAAGAAGAGCAAAAATAAATAAATAAAGAAATAAAAAAAAAAGCAAGAACAGCGCGAGAAGAGTTTATGTTATAATTGTGGTAAACTAAGACACCTCGCTTGAGATTGCTTTTAAAAGAAATCGGGTGGGTTGCTTTAACGCTAGGTGGAACTAGCTGAGTAAGAACCCGAGTATCGAGAGGCCGCTGCCGCCGAATGGGATTTGCAAGTAACTCTTTGCAATGAAGACTATGCGAGGCCCTCCAACGAGAAGTGGGCCCTTAATAACAAAGAAGTTAAGTTATTAAACTTAAAGCAAAAGAGTTAAGTTCTTTAAAATAAAGATATAAATAATTATAATTATAACTTGCTATTATTTTTAAATAAAATTCAAACTTTTAGTAGTTTTATTAATAATTAAAAAGTATAGTACTAAAAGGAATTAACCCTTAAAAGTAAGTTGTACTTTACTAAAATTAACTAAACTTATAATTACTTAAAATATTTAAAAAAGTGCATTGTTATTTATTGAGACTTTAAAATTATAATTTTTTAAGAGAATAATTAAAACATGAAAAATAAATTAAAATATTATGTAATTAACTTATAAGAAAAGAAAAAGCCTTATGTACCGAAATTATTAAATAATTA
>JAFJYG010000352.1:0-49656 GCA_017366145.1 Cadophora sp. M221 | reverse complement strand
GGGGGGGGGGGGGGGGCAAGAAAAAAAGTGGACCTAGTTATTCAGAAGAAGCTCATGTTCTCTAAGTTCCAAAAAGATCTGGCACTTCCCAAATCTTACGGTACACATGATATATAGATACGAACTGCATAATATTCAGAGCACTGGATGATTCTACATTGCACTGGGATTTTTCATCATCTCAGAGGTGTGTTCATTGATGGATTGTGGCTCTATCTAACTAGGAAAATACAGCCTGCATTGAGAGAAACTTGTTTTGGGTCTTTCAACATCCTCAAGCCACCTTCTACTCCTCAGCCCTTTGTGCTGTGCGACTCCAAATGTATCTCTAGCCCCGCTTCCCATTTAAAATCTCCGACCATGGCATTGACTTCGTGCGATTTCAAAGCCTCAATCTTAGGCAACTCGTAAATGTCCTTCACAGCAGGCTCTGGAATCAAGCTGGCTTCTCGATTTGCGGCAGCTACAGGCTCCTCGTACTCCTGACTCTTGTTCCAGTTTCCTTCCAGGACCGAGCGAAGTTCAGCATCGGTGCCGGATCTATGATGCCAGCCCTGGTCATGACTTTGATACGCGAAGACCTTCAGCTTGTGGAATCTGGCGATCATATGGAGTGGTTCATTGGGTTCGGAAAGATCTTTTCCAACAGTCATGTACCGGAGCTTTTCCTCGATCTTATTCCAGGCAGAGCTGCTTGAACCTTTCTTCATCGTCGACAAGGCAAGTTGACCGTTGAAGAAGAGTATATCCTTGGCTAAGTTGAAGTAGACTGGATTATTATCCAAGGGACCGCTGAATGATAGAGCATAGACCTTCAATGCCGCGCCCCGAAACTCGGTGTGGACGTGGAGGAAGGCAGGAACTGGGAATTGGGTGATATGGACGAGGTTCTTGTGGAAGTCGTCTTTGGGTCTTTTCTGTCGGCGTTCTGCTGGTCTCATATGTCTATAGGCTATCACAAAGGAACGTGGAGCACGCACATCAAGAGCGGCTTCGGCGGTCTGGAGATAGAGTTCCTTTGGTAGCTTGGGGAATAGGTGGAACTCGACCAGTGTGGCGAGTTGGTCTTGACTGGCTTGGTTGCTCGTCGCAGAGGTAGTGTTGGAGGTGAGAAGATTGTCTTCGAGCCTGGCATTGGTGATTGAAGACGGCATGGTGAGAACGATAAGAGCTACGATCCTTCAATTCCAAGATCCGAACTTCTCTGTGAGATTGTCAGTACGGACGCACCATAGTTGTTTACTGATCTTACTAACCTTCGTATCTGAGGGGAACTGTGGCAGAGACTGCGATATGGCGCAGTGTCAGGTGGAATTAGGAAATTTCAAATCTTCGTGAGCTTGGAAGTTGTTGCAGGTTAAAAAATCAAGAAGTTTGGGAGCTGTCAAGTGTTTTATGTCGCAAGTTGGACAAAGTTGTCCCGGGACCTTGACCAATGAAGCGAGATATGGCTGAAGCAAGTTGCCAAGCAAAAATTTCCCCTGGATTCACAATCTCAAGAAATAGTTAATATCAAAGTTCCAGCGGCGTTGTTGTATTTTTGATAGCTCTGTTCTTGTGATAATGCAAGGACAAGCTATGTTCTATAATCAACACCGATTCCCACCAGGCTGCTGCCTAGATATCCGGAACCCGAAATCCGAATGCAATTCCAGTCCAACGCGATGACTGTGGCAATACTATGCAAAACAGCGCTTACTTTCTAAACTGATATTCAATGTCCTCCAGTCTGGTGAGCACATTGGGCAGATCTGAAGTTTAACCACACGCCACAGGATTTGTTGGAACATGGCCCATGTTGGTGCCAAAAAAGTGTCCATAATTCTCGAAGTGTCGTATGAAATCCACTTATGGTAATATAAATTAACGCTCTAGACTACTTTATAGTCGAGGGTGACAGAAGAGTTGAGTCCCTGATTGCTTTCAGTAGAAAACGTTGCGCCCTTGAGGAGGAATGAAAGCAATCAAGCGTGATAATATCAGCTGTCACACGCATTAAGACTGGGTTGGGTTTGCCGACGATACAGATGAAGTCATCTGGCCCGAGAAAGAAGTCATAACTAAGCAAAAGTTAGCTTTGCAAGTTTGAAAAACAGTTTGTGTCAATGTCTTGCGATCTTTTGGGGACATACCACTAATCTTCTCCATCCTCTGCTCAATTATCCCGGGCGGCACTCGCTCCACCAAGACTTTGGGGCCGTCTGTATTAAGACCATCGTCTTCTTTCAGAGAGGATAGGTGAAAGTCATGGCTAAGTTTGGTTCGACTTGCATTCTCGCTAACGAGCAGAAATACATGACGTAAGCCAGTGTATTGGCCTATGAGATACATTGAAGAGTAGGAGCGGAAATGGAAAGGGTCTATGGCTATGCGTTGGACTATGGCGTATTCTGGGCTCCCGTAATGACGTCGTCAAGAGGTTTTTCAGGAATGCCGTGTTTGTCATTATAGAAACAACCATTGAAGGCATCAAGTGAACCGTAGTTTGTGAAGTACAATACGTCGATTTTGAAATTAATATGTATAGACCGACCCAGCTGCTTCTCGAAGCATACTGTATGGCTCTGTAGCCCTACAGCTCGTAACTCCTGGTTGATTAGTAGGAGGACCGAGGAACCCTTGTAAGATGCGTGAGGAGCAAAGAAGGCTAGGTTGCGTTCCGCTGGACTCATGGAACCTGTACGCCGTCCGACGTGTGCACATCCCTTGGTGATTTTGATAAGCCGGGGAGGAGTTGAAGCATCAATCACTTTCCACCATTTGATTTCATGTTAGCTCAGTTTCTTGCGACATAGAGAGTTTGTTTCTAGAATCAACAGTCTGTGTACTGGACTTCGCCCAACTGGCGACTAGTGTGGGTAGGTGTATGACCAGAGATGTAAATAGAAATTGGGGATGAAGGGACTTACAATCATCTGTCGGAGTTCAAATGGAAGATTTGAGAAGTTGATCTCCGTCTCTCGGACATTGTTAGTGAGTGCATTGCTTCCCTGCGTATTGCCCGTGGCCCACCGAGACACTACCCCTGGACGCACAACGGCTTCGATAGCTTGTGTCAAATCGGTAGGTCCATATGGAGTCTCAAGAAAAGAGATTGACTCTGGCGTCGGTTGGCAAGGTATCCTAACCAACACTGTTCCACCGGGCCCAGCCAAACCTCTAAGTCCCCACCAACCCCCCCATTCCGGACACCCCGCAATTTTACCACCAGCTGTAAACAACACTTAATAACTCTACAACGCTTCAATTTCTATACAATCTTCTGTATCATCAAAATCTCCTGCTAAATTTGAATCAATGGATATAATTTCTTGATTTCTAGTTGTAATTTGAGCTATTTGAATAGCCTAAATATCTGCAAACTTAGAATTTGAACTAGTTCGCACATTTCGATTTTTCCGTGGTTGTAATTAATCCAATTTAGCTTCTAATTGTTACGACCTACGATGCGCCTCGTATTCTAACCGACACGGGCTCGTAGCATCGCTGGCTATGCGACGGCGCTAAGCCTAATAGGGAAGACTAGGAGGCGAGCATGCGACATGTTGATGTGAATGGCGTTCGACTACGCTAGGCCCCATTAGGCGGGTCCTTCATATATTTATACTCGAGCTCCCTCATACAGAGAGCTTTCCTTTTCTCCTTGTCTTTTTTTCTCGATTCTGAGCGTAGCATTAGGCCCAAATACAAAGCTAGAGTCTACTCGCCGTATCAACCTCTTGCCAGCCGTAACACTAATTGCTATATCTTCATTTTTGCCCGGCTAAGAGCAAAGTCCTTTTGATCGAAAGCCTTAATAGCTTTTTTGAAGAGTAGTCGATGTATTGGAAGGTTATCATGTGATGATTTAAACAAAGTGTTGAGTTGTAATCTAAATTCTTTGCCAGCCTTTGGCGTAGACCAAATAACTAATGATTCCTTTACTTCCTTAGTAATTTGAAGGTCCTTAGAACCACCAATTTCTAGCTTCTAATTACTATTCTCTAATAGTAATCGGCTCATTAGTGGTTTTGCCATACTCACTATCACGGTCGCAATGTTCACTCGATGCAAACACTGGGTGTGCGGGGTTGATCTCGGATGATCAAGAAGTAGATGTATCACGTACGGTCGAAGACAGTGACTAAGTATGGGTAAAGATACTGTTTTAAGTTGAGCACGAAGCTCCTATCTAATGGCAGACGTGCCAGTCTTATATAGAACCCTTCATACTGTTGGATCCCCTTGGATCCTTGGATCTCGAAGATCCCCTAGGATCCTAGGATCCCTCACGTGACCCTTAGTCCCGTGTTTCCTGCTATGTCTTGGCTTCTCTGTGCAGGCGAGCCTGCCGAGCCTCAGGGCCAAGACACACGTGATACGCCTACGAGCTAGGTCCGTAACACTCACTAGCCAAAGACTAGTAGCTCTTTAACTACCTTTGATATCTGTACCTATTAAGCTCTTTTGTTGTGCCTTATGATAGCATATTAAAAAGTTACGCTTGCCAATTGGGGTAGAATTAGTTATTAATGCTAATAAATTAAGGTGTTTTTAGTAGAATACTTTAAGAGAAGAGAAAATGAATAAATTCAAAGGTTGTAAAACGTGTAATGTATGTGAAAGTAAAAACAATAGAAATGTATTATATTTTAAGCACTTTTATATGAATTTCGTAGTCTTATGACTTTTATAGCTATTTAAGACTAGTAATTGGGGTTGTTAATCACGTGGTTGCGTCTGAGGAATAAAGACCTTTTTAAGCCACTCTAATGCTACCGCATTATCTATCCATTCATTTTCTATTACTATAAATTACTAGTTCTTAAATAAGTTAATATCTACTAAAAAACACTATTATTGGACTAATTTCCCTTTGTATATTACAAGTGACGTAGTTTTGTTGCTAGTGGCAGAGATCATTTAATAAACGAGGTTCAATTCCGGGAACTAAGCTGTTTCCGCTAAACAAAACATCGATTTGTATGGCTAATAACCAAGCCATTAATCCCAAAGCCTTTCGTGATTCCTACTTCATTTATATTTCATTGATTTTCAAGTAGAATTGCCTTAATAGCTGGAATCTGCAATTTCTAAAACCATGGCTTAATAACATTGGATGTTGCGTTATTAACACGTACAAAGTCAATAGAATACTGCTTCTTGGTATTTAAAATAAGATTCCGCTTGAAAAACCGCTGTACTTATTGTTTTTCAAGTGGTAGAGGGTCCCCTTGAAGTGCGCAAAGTCGGTTCCCAAAAAGCCGTACTTGCGCATGAGTAACACTAAACCCCAATGTCTCCTAAGTCAAAATATAGTGCGTAAGACGATCCTCTAGCACTGAGGGTAGCCTTTGCAAATGATTGGCAGCTTGTTGATGGGTATTTGTGTTGCGAGATCAGTCGTATAAAGTAGAGAATGGGATACCCCACTCTTTTGAAGCTTGTCGTAAAGACTTGCCAATTTTAATTGCATGAAGAGCCAAAACTACGTCGTCTTTAGTATATTTTGGCATAATAATCGTCTCAATTAATATTCCAAAAATCAAGAACATTAATAAGATAGTAAAATAATTATTAATTATTGAAAGTAGGTAAGTAAAAAAGCGGTGTATTAAGCGAGGTGTCCGGAATGGTGGGGTGGGGACTTATGGGTTATAAAAGAGTCAGGACTACCTAGAACGCGGCCAGGGCAACTATGATCCATTGAATTGGGAGATATTCGCTTGCAGACGATTTGATTCGAAGATTTTGGCATTTTTTCTAGCCTATTGGTTTCAAATGGTTAGTTAGGTTGCTGAAAGACCGCAGTGAAGTATGGTGAGAATAAAAGGACATGATGACGGATCCTGCTTAAGTGTGATGGGGCAATTGACCTACAAAGACTTCCTGCCTCCGTTTCTTTTTGTGTAGCTCAAAGCTAAGGACAAGGTCTCGATTCCTTTGTTGGTCATGATTTCAAAGATTGGAGGTGAAAGGTGATAAAGGAAGTGGTTAATGCTAGTGTGTGCCCCCAGACCACTTTTAGGCATGGCCGCATCTGGTAGCCTGTGCAAGGAATCATCCAGAGAATCCGTGAGTGAGTTTCAAGTCTCGCTGGAATTGGAAGGCATTCATTCCGATGTTCCTGCGAGTCTAGTCGAATGAGTTTAATGACGGTTGTCTAATTTCTTTTTTTTTGTGACAGGTACAACTATCAGCGCATTTTTCTATCAAACTTTGGTGGTTTGATATGATATTCATTCACCCATTTGATGGACCTCTTCTCTTCTCATCAATGGTGACATTTTCACTGCACAGAAGCCACATGTTGTTCAACCATGTCGCAGATAGTCCTTTTTCGAACTAGTGCGTGCTCCTTGGCGCTAGCTAAAGCGCTAATGGTAGATAAACCGCTTAGCCTCGAGTGACTTTTATTTCGAAGAGCAATGACACAAAAAAGCAACTCTTCGATCTTCAAGCAAGTTCATTGAAGCATTCCAACACTTGGGTACCGACACTACCACCTTTCATGATGTTTTCGCTACCATCCCATCCGAATGCTCTAGACCTCGCGCCATCAACCTCACCCTCCTCGACCTCGCCAACTTCTACAATATTTTCCTGGGCTCTAAAGTCCTTGGCTCTGCAGCCCTCAGTCACAAGGCCTCTTGGATTCTTCGAGATCCGAGAGATGATCTACCTAGTCTCAATGGAAGAGGGACGAATCATCCGGATCTGCCGAGATGAAAACCCCCTCTCAACCCGAGACTTCATCCACGAATACCAACTCCACAAATGCCTCAAATCAATCGCAACCATCCATCCCCTGCAACATCTTAGCAGAAATTCTTGTCGATACCTCCTCCAAAAGGGATCTTGTTTTGAACAACAACTCCAGAACAAGATCTACTTCAACATCGAGAAGGATGTCCTCCATTTCGAATCGATCGAGGTCATGGAAAGATTCTTCTCTGGACCAGTTTGGATGGGTTGGTAAGTTCCCCGAGTTTCAGAAACTGTTTATGTCCCCCAGGAATTTGATATGTGATCTGATCCTGTGTGATAATCATGAGACCGACTTTGAGAATTTCCCTTGCTGACCTCTTGACTAGTGACCCGGAACAACTCAAGAAAAATTGTCATTCCTCGCAGTCGCTTATGACAATCGTCCATATACTACCCCGTTTCCCCCCAGAACCTTGGAAGATACTCGCCGCGTCGACCTTGCTACTGGACAGTTCCTCAATATTAAGAATATCTACATGATCAAGTCGCTCCTTAGATCGAATCCACGTGACACAGCTGAAGACTGGGAGCGTGCTACCCTAGATTTCTGCGCGATTCTTACAAAGGATTACACTGATTGAAGTAAGGGGGGAGACTTTTTGATTACGAGACGATCGCGCGCCGATGAATATGAAGAATGTGGCCAACGGTGGCTGTGGGTGACTGAGAAGAAGCTTAAGCATCTTGTGGAAGGCTGAAGTGTATTTATTTGATCCTTGGTTTGGGCGATTCCTCAGATTAGCTTTCCTTCTTTGGGATTTTGCGATGAGACTTAGGATACGGGGCGAGTGGAGTTTGAGAGTTAGTTCTGGAAAGGAAGGGAGGACTAGCTATAGAAAGACAATCTTCACTCCATTATCGCACCTCCATGACTGTGACCCTTCTCCTCGATTTCTTTCTTCTTCCTCTGGCCGACCCCTTGGAATACCAGGGGGCCCCGAAGTCCTTGTCGTCGTAAATCCTCATCAACGAACACAAAATCTACAGAGCCCATCCTCAAGAGTTATTAATTACAGCTCAACAGAAGAGCTAGAATCAAAGTTCGTGGTGCAAGTCACATCCCAAGTGGGAAATCTCTGAATTACGACAGAAAGAGCGAGTTGTGAGATTCCTTCTGCTCCTTCCTCATATTGATCTACGATCAGTTTACTTTCCCACAATATCAGTAACCTTTGTCTCCTTTAAGAGTGATGTTATGGGCAGTGTATCAGCCTGATATGCTGTTTTAAAAACAGAAAAAATAATACGGGACAAACAGCGAACGTTCTTTCTCTTTTATATCCAGTTGAGAGAAATGATATTCTCAACGAGAGCATCACCTATTATAAATATCCCTCTCATCCATTCTACCAACGGTCGACATAAATTCGTCTTAACGCGACCACGAAACGGTAACAAAGTCTCGGGGCAAAAATAAAAGAGATCTCACCTACCCATTGCGATTATCCTCCGGGTTATCCCATTATCTGCATCAGTGAAAGTTGGGAAATCCACACAGGGCACTCCACCGTCATTTCTCACCCTTCCAGACAGAAACACCACGACGATTCCTCTGAAAATTAGATCTAAATTACGTCTCTATAGTTCGCAGAACTCTCGTTGATTCTTGGCATCATCTAAGGACTCATCGGGGGAGTTTATGCAAAAACAGAACTGGTTTCAGTCCTCGCTATCCAGCAGCTCTGTCAACAATTAAACAAATATCGGCATAATCAGCAAGCCCAAAAATCAACATATCGCCGTCAAGACGGAAGAGATCACCCAGCTATCACAGAATGAAATCTTAAATGATCAAAGGTGAGGAAATCTCTCCATTATCCTGTGGAATTCTGCTATCTCTTTCATCACTTCTCTCCTGAACCTGGTGTTGCACCTATCTATCTCGATTATCTCTCGGTCTTTGGTTGCTTCAAAGTTTGCTCCATGTTCCATCTGCGGGGTCTCTCTAGTCTCTAGTTGCTTCGAAAAGGGTATCTCCCCAATGACTTACCGTGGGCCGGAGCCGCCCCTGCGTCGGTCATACATATACCTGTAGAAGGTTAGAGCAGGCATTTCTGATGGCGGTCACAGAGGGAACTTACTCAATCTTCTGGGTATATCAATCTCAACACTCTCTCCGGAGTGATCTCCACCTCGCTCGCTTCCCACTCCTCTTCCCGGTTGACGCCGCGGAAGGCGATCTGCCGATGCAGAGTGACCAAGTCCTTGATCTCCTGCTGGTCAAGTGGAATGACTGGTACAGCGGTGACCTGGGCCCAGTACATCTGAGGTTCGACAACGAAGAGCCTTTTCAAGCTGGGGAATTCCATGGTAGCCTCAATGGCCATGTTGACCGATGCTCTCGGGTTGTAGGTGGGTGTTGGAGCGGGGAGAGCGAGATTCTTGATTCGGTCAAACTCTACCTGGTCGTCCCCCGTCATCTGCGCAATGGCAACGAAAGAAGTCCAGGTGGGAATGCTAAAACAAGCCAGAACATCAACGCTGAAGTCGATGTACACTGCCAAACTGTCAGAATTGTTCTTTTTCTAGTCGAAGAAGGATATAAATAGATCGAGCCTTTTCATGCATCGGCTCGCGGCGAAGGAGAAAACAAGAGAAAGGCACGCTTACCTGGGTGTACAAGCACATTCTCGAAAGCTAGCTTATATTTCCCAAGGCCGACGGCTCGAGACTCTTGGCAGATTGAGAGGAGAGTTGGAGGAGCGGAGAAGCTTCCAATTGATGACTGGAGTTGGCCCATGGTATTTGCTGTAGGCAAGCTACCCATTGTTGGGAAGTTCCTCTGAACAATCTCAATGAGTCTCGGACTCGGATGGTAGCTCCAAATCTCATCTCTGAGTTCCAAAGGCAGCTTCGGGAACGTTTTGAAAATGTTCAGTCCTTTGGCCTCCGAGATCGAGCTATCGGACCGGGTAGCCATCTTGTTTGTAATGGTTGAAGTTGTTGTTGATCTTTAGAAAAAGGACTGGAGATCTGACGATACCTAAAGTGAAGTGGAAGATAGCCGAAAGCACTGCTCTGGATGAGTTCAACTTCATTCGTCGTTGCTGCTTTTGTGGTCTGGTCTCCGATCCAGGAATAGAGGGTTCGCTTAGGCATATCAGTTTCTGGAGGATCGGGGACATTGCCCTTATCGAATGGAAGAAAGCCGCTTGCTGATCAAATGACATTGTTGGCGAGGGAAGATCGAAGAAAATGAGAGAAACGCACTGCCAGGGAGTCTTTTTCTTGCAAGCCTTTAGGAATGGCCGTGGTGGAGTAGCCTTCACGACGAGACAGGCGCTGCCCACATCCACCTATTTCAATAGCTCCTCCATGCACCTTCCAAAAGACGCAGCTATTGAAAAATCCGTCAAGACTTTTGTACGTCAGCTCTTTGTTGGTTATCGATTCTCCAGTCTTCAAGCCGTGCAGAGATCGCTCTGAGGCATGCCTTTCAATTCTCTTGGCGTTTTCTAGTCCTTCTGGCTTGCTTGGTTTTGTGTTCGAGAAAGAGGGCGAGGCTTCGTTTGAAGTTTCTGGTAAGAAGAGATTGAATGGACCCGGGATAGTACTTTGCAGACTTTGGCGCCGGATTTCATAAGCAGACAGGGAGTGGAGAGTTCAGGCCCCCTGCGCCTAGGAAGCAGGATTAACCACGATTGACGAGTTACCCATCAAAGAAATCTAAGAGAGGATTTGGGGAAAGTATGGAAGAATACGAAGGTCACGGGCTCCTATAAGATAAAAACCCGGATCTAATTGAGCAACGAGTACTCCAACTGCCGGGGGGCTGTTCGTGTTTAGCCTTGGTGACAGCGCGAGAGAAAGAACACCACTTCAAAGATTTTCTGTGTACATCCTTTTTAGAGAGAATGAATAGACTAGTCAAGAAGCCTTATGACAGGTATTGATGGTTGGGATTTTCTGGAATTTTCGGAACGCTTGCAGACGTTGGATAGGCTCAGAGTCAGGCTTTGTTCAACTGGTAACTCCGAGGAAAGACATTCCCGATATCGGGACGGTGGACCTTGAACTGGGAAGTAAATGCCTAGCGTGTTAGCTATAATTTCTATCAAAATCGGAAGAGTGTGATATAGTTGCGACATCGGAATGGAAAAAGTTGTCCTTAATGAACTTATCAAACGTGCCTTCCAGCTTTAAGATAGACGGTTGATTGGGAAGGGACTTTTGAATACTGGACTCGGCAACCAATATGAATAAGATGTGGCATAATAGAATCATTTATATTAATCTATTATTGTTCTAGAGATCTTCATTGCGGGGTTGTTTGCCGTGAGATAGATATTGGAGTTAGGTCAGTCACGTGGTTTAGCCCAACTTGATGTCTTGGGCGGTTTGGCAAAGATCTGTCTGTCTGAAGAGCCTTCAATGAATCCTCAAGGTAGGAATATGATCCAAATGCATAAAATATTGCAAATTCTTCTTCAAAGGCGCTCATTACATTGAAAATGGTGGTGTCAAAGACTTTTGTATTTTCTATTTCTTACTACCGGCTACTTGAGGAGCAGCACAAGGGATACACCTCGTCTCAAAGCGCGTTCAACCCAACCAATACAAAAGGCGTAGGAAATTAATGAAAGTCGTGAGAGATATCCACTTCATCATCATGCCCCTGAATATCTGCTCGGATTGCCACCAAACCACCCAGAGAAAACAAAGTGTCAAATGCCACACTTCCAAGCGATGATCCATCCACCCAGCCACCAGAGAGTTTCCATCAGAATGACCTGAAAGATAATGCTATATAAAACCTAGTAGCCTCAAGATTCATAGTCGATCACAGCTTTTGGCCACTAGTTCGGGAATTTGACTAGTTTGTTTGTTGTCCTTGTTCCAGCGCAGCAGCATTCTCCGTCATCAATCTAGCCTCAGCCTCCTCAGTGAGCAGAGTAGCTTCTTCTTCCTCCGAGATGATGCGTCCCTATTGAATAGTTAGTCTCCAATCTTCCTAACAGATGTAAATGATCCTTACGGTCCAGCCCTGAATAATCTCCTTGAACTGAGGCGAGCGAACAAGCTTGAACCTGACCCTGTTCGCATCCGTGCGCTCAACAGTGTACTCCTCCCAGCCCATTTGTAGTTCTCTAACACCATCGCAGATCTCCTTCATGATCGTTTCGCCTTCAGGACGCATGATTCGATTGTCAATCAAGACTACCTTTAGACCCTTCATCTGGTTGAACATGGCGCCAAGCATGCCCTCGTTTGCCTCGACCTTGCCAACAGCAACCTGCGTAACCTTGGTATGAAACTCCCGCATGTTCCATCTGAAACCACCAGTGAGACTACGAGGGAGATAGTTGGGGGCTGAGCCGCCATAGAAGTGCAGGAGAGCCTCGTGGTTTTCGAAGTGAAGTAGGTCTGTCTTGGCATTGTAGTAGATGGGGACGCCTCCGAACTGGTTCGCGAAGCTTGGACGGTGGTAGATCATGACTTCTTGACGAGTCTCAAGGCAGACGCTGAGGAGACGAGGAACTTTGTAGGAAGCCTCAGGGCGATAAACCCAGGATTGTGTCCGGGTGTTGCCGATGATAATGTTTTGCGCGAAGCCGTTGCTGGTGATGAAGATGCTTTGAGGCTCGGGGAGTACGAGGCGCCAGACCTCGCGGCGTAACTCGAGAGGGAGCTTGGGAAATTGTGGGAAGACTTCCATGGGGATGTACCCGTCTTCAATGGTTCTGAAGCCGATGGGATCGTCCTCGCCATATTGGAGACCAATAGGTCCGGCAAGGTCTCCGCCTTGATCGGCCATGCCCATCGCAGCAAGAGAGGCGGCTTCAGCTCGCTCTTGGCGCTGGCGCTGGCGTTGTCTTCTCTTTGATCGTCTTGACATGTTTGCGAAGGGGCGCGGGGCAGGGTTTGAGGCAGTTGATGTGTTTTTGCAGACGTTGATTGATTCGGAGTAATCCTGGGATCAGTCAGTACGAGCATCGAATAGTACGGAGATAGTCAGCGTACGTCAAAGTCGTCGTCGAATCTGAGTCTCAGATGGGCTGTTGGGCTGTGCATACCCTTGCGAAGACGAGATGTGCAAACGAAGAGTTGTGATGCAAGTCGTCAGTAGGAAGGCGAGTGGGAGGAGGAGGAAGTAAGAAATATTCCTGCGAGAGATTCTTCTTATAGTCGTGAGATAGAAAGCGGGGCGATCTCTTCCTATGTCAAGGGCTTCTCGCGAAAGTGAATTCGTCGGGGCAACGACGGCCCTTTTGTTGACACCGAGGCCTAGTTTGGCGAAGGCAGATCCTTGTTCGTCACGTGGAATGCTGGAATCTGAACGAACCTGGGAGATCAGTGGTCCTAGTTATTCAAGTTTTTCTTTTTGCATTTGCAGATAAGATCACAGTTTTGTAGTCACGTCCAAGTAAACAAGTCCACTTGTGTTTAACATCTTCAATTCAAAGCCTTGTGTGATCGCAAGCAGAGTAACCAATAAGCCAATTAGTTAGCCATCAGCTAAATAGATTTCACAACTGATTAACTGACATATAAATCGTTAGCTAATTAGCTTAACTAAGTAACTTATAAGCTACTAATTAGCTACAAGGGTGAAAATTAAAGCGATAAAAAATCAAATTCTAAGCCAAATAGTGTTATTACAACTCATAATATTAATAGCGCCTTTATACTCCTAATTCTTTAGATATTCCCTATGCTATAGCATTTCTCCTGTTAATTTAAAAACCTTAGGTGTTGTTTGCTTTAAATAAAAAAAGAAAACACGCTCGTACTTAAAGCTTATCGCAAGTATAGCTAAAAAGTTGTATGCCATTTGAGCAAGCTGTAGCTACTGGCCTTGTTTGGACTTCTAATATAAAAAAGGCGGAGTATTACAAGCCAGCTTTTTAAGATATTAAATCAACTGATCTCTCCAACTTGAGGTTTGTACCATAAGTGCGGCTCTAGTTAGTGCCAATTCATTCAATATTGCCTCTAAGAAATCCACTTGCTTTATAAGCTTTAAAGTTATTAACTTCTAGTGTATTATAAGCTTTAACTTATAGTTTTTCTCTCATAATGCCTTTAAAGCTTTCTTCTCATTAATAATGTATATGCGTTTTGCGCCTATTCATTTCTTTATAAAGTATGTTCATTTCTAACGCGGGTAAAAAACTAAAACTGTCTTCCACGCAATAAAAAGGTTGGTCTTAACATAGTACTCTTAAGCCTTGCCCCAAGCCAACGTAATAAACTATTATATACGCTCATTAAAGTCGCCATTCTCAGCCTAATATTGTAAAGCCTTAAAGTAAGTGAGTATTCCTTCAAAAGCAGGTAAAACCTCCCAAAGAGCTTCGTGGGATGGCTTGCCTGCGCCCTTATTTAGTCTTGTATTGCCTTCAAGCGATTTGGTAAGGAGGAAGAGCTTCTTAAGTTATTAAGAAATGAGCTCTAAGGTTGACTATTCGTCGTTTAATAAGTAGTTTTCGTCGTATGTTTCTTAATTAAACGCGTTCTTTAATACTTTTAGTTTCATGGCATAAATATTAAGTAAATCGCGGAAAAAGAGAGCTCGAGTAACTATGGCGTAGGAGGCGTTTTAGCGTATACCTTCATCGAGAACGAGCTTTAGACTATAGTCAACAGCCTTGCCTTGATTCCACGTCTTTTGGAGCTCTTCAAACAGCTCAGAACGTTTGCCTGAGGCCATAACATGAGCTACCAAGTTGTGCAGTTTTCCCAGCTCTCCACGTTGCCTCCAAAGCTGTCGTCGCGCTGGCGCTCCTGCGGCGTTGTAGTCTCTTTCAAAGCTTACTGTATCTTAACCAAAGAGGTAGGCCTCGGCGATGAGGTTAAGGATAGGTCCCATACAACGTAATCATCGCTATTTAAGGTCAAATTTGAGAATCTTTGCAAGCTCCACAAGTGTAGTATCGTTATTTAGCGCGTTGTTAAGAACAAAGTAGCCAATATTGTGCAAGGTGATTCCAAATCGTTGAAGCAGTAGCAAAAGAACAAAAGCTTGCTTTATAAGAAGTCAGTATTTTAATAGCAATTGAGAAACAAGTACATACCAACTCCTATTTTACCATGACCAGAAAGCTTTAGCAAGCCAGCAAGTCGTGTTACCATTTCTCCTTTGCCATTGATAAAGTGCATAACAAGAGCCACTACGCTAATTTTGTTTTTTTTAAACCCTTAGCCATTAAAAGAGAAAGAGATTCTTAATTAAGCAATTCAAACCTCTGCAATTATCTCTAGCTCAAAGTATTAAAACATTTAATTAATTCAAGACTTTACCGTTGTGTTTAAAGCAAGTAAAGCATTTAGAACTTCAAAATTAGCTATCCAAAACATGCATTTAAGGTGTTTTAACGTGGCTTTTTGCTGTTTTATATCATTTAAAATAATTCATTTTAAGAAAGTGTTCTTAAATTCTTTCTATCAAAAGAAAATAACACAATTAGAATCATTATCCACAAACCCAAAAGACTATGCTAGCTATCTTGTAGCTTCTATTTACCATATATTTCCTCCTAAATCTAAGTAGTAAATTAACAATAAGTACTTCTCTGCGTTCTTTAGACTATTAGCATTAAAGACATGTTCTTTATACCAAGAAAATCGCTAATCGTAATAACCTAACATTATTAGTTTAAATACAAAATCAAAGATTAGTTTTCCCGCAATTTACAGCGTTTATAAGCCTAATATTAGTGTTTCTTAAGGTAAGCCAAATCTATCAATCGGTACCCTAACTCCCAAGTCCAAGATTTTTGCGATCTCTTATTTGCAAGGGCAAGAATCTTTCCCCAAGGCAACTTACGCAAGTTTATCTCCCGACTATTAAATAAAGACTAACTAATAACATAGGGAAAATAATTTATAAGTAAATCTTCTCTTTTAGGCTGGTAAGAGTCGTAGAGTTTGTTATATATAAGGAGAGGCCTTTGACAAGTATTGCGAAGTATTGTAAAAGCTGCTAATGCCGATGACTCCCCAATACTCGACCCAACTATTATTACACTAAAAATATTAGGGGTAAAGATTGCAAACGATGCAATTAAAGCACTAGAAGCAGCGCTTTTAATAGCAATAAGTAAGGTACATCGAGACATAATATTAACAAAGATATTAGTAAAATTAAGGAATTAATGTGTATAATAATATTTAGTTTATTAGATTTTATTATTCTGCCGCGTTTCACCGCCTTATTTTGGCCTATTAGAGGGGGTTTTTCCGCTCCGGGGCATTTCAAACTATCAATTCTAACACTAATTCGGCATTACTAACTAACTCCAAAATCACTTCAAAAAATAGTCTCAGCTTATAAGCTAAAGATCAGCTGAAGATATTATAACTAATTGACTTAGGGCTAGGGCTAAACTGACTAACTGAGGTTTTCAAGCCAGCTGATTGGCCAGCTTATAAGCCGGCCGACTTACTAGTCACTCTAATCGCAAGTGCAGTATGTGGTTCGTAAGAACCTGTGTCAATCTCATCTCGTGACACCCATTCCTTCTTCCGAGATCGAGAGACTCAGCATAGGAGAAGAAAAACCCGTGAAAAAAAGGACCTATTCGTCCATGGGGTGATCCTAGAAGTCGCGCACAGGACCCGGAGGATCCAGAAGCTCCATCCCCATCGATCTCCAATCCCAGCCTCCATATTCCATCGCAGAAAACAGAAAGAAATCGAATAATCAATCAACAAACCACCCATTACGAAATGCAGAAATTTGCGCGCAATAACGAGAGAGTAGAGAAGCTCCACCACGATGTGTCCCTCATCCCAGCATCCATGTCCAATTCCAGATGAATATTCCCCGCTTCCAAATTTCATGCCAAATCAAAAGACTGTTCACTGCCAACCAATGTCCAGCGCATTCCACCATGGTCAATCGGGCTCCCCAAGCTGTTTGAGGAACAATGTTGTGTGTGTAGTCTGTTGATAGCATAAAGTTCGGTCCTCATCTCATAGTATTGGGTTTTCGGCAGCGAAGTTGTTGGAGGATTCGTTGAAAACCCGAAGATTTCTGGCATATCGGGCATTCTTGATGCGCCGGGCCTCGTTCTCGGGCTTCTTCTTCTTAATCTCGTCCTAGAAGAAGTTAAGTAAGTGCATGCACGATCTTCCTAATGACTGTACTTACCAGTAGCTTTCCCATCTGCAGGCGGGATTTGTGCATGATGGTAGGCTAAGCGTATGTTTTTATAATCGCAATATTCTTCTGCATAATTGGGGCCATCGAGCCAGACTGATATTTGCTTTTCTTGAACCAGAGATTCGTCTGTGCCTCGGTGTCTCTGTTGCCTGTTTGATATGTTAGCACAATCTCTGTTTGTTGTTCCTGTCTCTCTGCAGTGTACGAGACTATAACTCTGATCTCAAGACAGACCTTGGGACTTGGCCCGCAATGTGTTGCAATATATAGCACATAAAACTTACAAGTGAGAGCTCGACCACCGGTTGGTGACACGAAGGTGACATATTTTGGCCGGCCGAGTTGGTGAAGAACCAGTGGTGTCAGGTTGAGTTTGTGGGGCCAGGTAATTCCAACCATGAGGGGCGAGTATTGATTAGAAGATGGGCCGATTCCTTCTAGCATTTGAGGACTATCTCAGCCGTAGAAGACTTTCATAGCGTTCTAGCTGTGGAAGAGAAGTGCATCTGTCTTGAAGTTAAAATAGACAGGAGCCCTACTAAGGTTGATTGAGAATACGGCAGTGAACATGTTGCTAACAAACTCTCGATATTCCTTATCGACGTCAAGGAAAACTGGCTTCTCGTAGTACGCAGTAGCCCGGTCTTCAACTGCTCCGTTAGGAAGCTCGATTGCTTGATAGCTGATAGTGACAATCTTTGGAGCGGTTTCGGTGGATAGCTTGACTATCATGTTTCTCAATTCCATCGGAAGCTTTGGAAAATTCTTATACTTCTTCGTTTGTTCTTTGGAGATATGGACACGTCGTGGAAGCTTCAGATGGCCTTGAGACTTCTTTAGACTGGTTGGTGGGTGGTACATAGGCACCAGTAGGAATTTGCTTGAAAGGACCGGCATGGCGTGAGAGGTTTGGTCTGTTGGAAATATGTTAGAACGCGTCCAGTACCCAGGAAAAGGAGGCTGGGCAGGGATTGGATTTGGAGTTTGATGAATAACAACATACTTTCTTCTGTGCCTCCTTTAGGTCTAGGGTTATTGTTTGCTGTCACAGAGCTGTGATTTTGACTGTGCTAGCAACTCAACCTTAGCAAAAGAGCGCGTTGTGACCTCTAGGTGAGTCCAATCTGGAATAAGGCAGTTCTCGAATGTGCCTTGATGCGGTGCTCGAGAGAATGTTGAGACTACGTGTGTTGACACCTAGAGCCGCTAGCCTTTCTTAGGCTAGCAAACAAACAAACCACGGGTATCTAAAGTTGCCTTAGAGGGCTAGGGCTAGGCCTTTGGTATTTTCTGATCGTCGGTCAATGAAAGAACTGAGATGAAGTTTGCTAAGCCACGCTTCTTTTTTAAGTAGCCGTTGCCTCAAATTCTACCGTGAGGGTCCTATCTCTCATCAAACAATTCAAGATGCTTTAAGTTATTCCAGCCTGATAAAGTTAGCGGGATGAGCCACAAACACACTGGTTCTTTTGACAATCCCCCTTGCATCGTTCCACTATCCTGCCAGCATGCAAATCAATTTCTGACTCAAGAAAAGATCACCTCTTCCACACCCCCAACAGTTTCCTAACTCACTGCCACACAATTTCGTTTGCGCGAACTTCTCTAGAGGGAAGATGTCTGAACCAGCTGCAGCTACAGATTCCTCTACCTAAACAGTCACCAGATCACCCTAGATACTCATGTCGTACTGCATCTTTATATTATCCCTCAAGTTTGCAAAGAATGGTACCCTGGCCAGACAAGGAAAGTCTTGTTGCCTTTGCGTCTTAGACTTCGAGTTTAGCTTTTAGTCCTCGCCATGTCAATCAAGGCAACCAATCAACGCGCGGACAATCCACAAACCAATCAAGACAAGAACGCCCCCATACCATAAACTTCACCAGCTCAGTCATCAAACAAAACAAAACCACTACAATGGATAGATCAAAGAAATCCAAGAAGACCTCACCTTCGAACGGACCTCTGTTCCCAAAGTTCACCAAGCTTCCTTTCAAGATTGGTAGCATGATTGTCAAGTACTCATCCCCAGGCCCAAAGATCATCACGATTGGCTGCAAGACAGTCCAGAACAATAATTGCACCGAGTCCAAGCAGCTCACAGTCTCATACCCGATACCACCATTCCTTCACATGAACACAGCTTGCAGAGCCATGGCCAAGCGACTTTACACCTATGCCTTTGAGAAGAATCTCGGTCACAATCGTGGTGTCTATTTTGATTGGGCAAGCGATGCACTCGTCTTTGAAAGTCTGGATGCTGCTACAGAATTTTTCAGGCTAGAATGGGCCCCTCGTCAGCTCACAGAAATACCCATATTGAAGCTATTGAGTGTTGGAATTCTTCTTGAGAATCGCCCCCTGGTGCTGGGATTCTCCGAGTATCGTAATGAGCAAGGTGCCGGGCCGTTGTGGCAACATCTGCAGTTCATATCAAAGGCAATGGAGATGCTTGGAGAGCCCAAGCACATAGTGCTTACACGACGTGGTGGAGTAGTCCCATGGAACGCTTACTACTATAAAAATGTAGAGTTATACTGGAGAATGGCCCTGGTCGATGATGATTTACTGCTCGTCGTTCTAAATAAGGACTATCAATTCCCGGGTATCACCTTCTTGACTTTCATCCAACTCCAAGCAAAGCTGGTCTGTTCCCTTTCCCTAAAGCCCTTTCTTGTTGTTTAATTTGAATCTAACCTCTATAGATTGACCTTGATGATCCAACACTGGCCTTGAAGAAAAAGGAGAGGCAGCTGGCAAGACATGTGAAGAATTGCAAAAAGTTGGGGAGGAGGAGGAGGCCGCCAAGAAGTCCAGACAAGGCAATCGAAGTTCAACCCGTCTTCAAGCCGAGAAAATTAAGGAAATCGAGGAATCGTTATCATAAAGAGCACATGGTCAGTGTGATTTACGGAATGGGTAGAAGTGGCTTGAGAAGCATCGCGGTGGAAATATTGAGGATGGTGATCGAGAACTGTTTCCACCTCTGCGGAATTATCCTTTCGATGGGAGTGTGGAGAGATTGTTGGAGTCATTCTTTTAAAAAGTTGCTGCGTATGGTGCAAGACACGGGGTTCGTGGAGCTGCTTTCTTTGGGGAATATTCATTGCGGATGAAGGATGATGAAGGTGTGGGGTCTGAATGACTTTCCTACTATTGAGATTTACTCTCAGCTTCCCAAATTTTCTGTTCGCCATTCGCCATATGGGGAGGTCAATGGCCGGATCAATTGAGCTGTTTTCAGGGAGCGCGTTACTGGACGGATAACCGTCAGTGGCCCAGTAGGGGTCTATTTGTGTTTCTTTGCGAGTTGATATTTGACAGAATGAAAAAACTTGCCTTCAAATAACTCAAAGCCTTTTTGTGGAGTATTAATTCTTCAATTCTCGATTGTGACCCAGTATTTCTCCATTTTCAGCAGAAGAACCCACGAAAATCACATCATTCCATCATCACAACTGCCTCATTTGAATAGCCTTGCTAGTTCAAAGATTGTAAGGAGCTTTTGGTACCACGACTGATTGACTGTGGCATGACTGTCAAATTCATGCAAATTTAATCGTTGTCTATTGCCTCGAACTCTATAAAAGAATTGAACACGGGTCTTCTCTCACTCTCAATTTATGGAAAATTAAACAACATCTTATTTTTTCATGCATATGGAGGCTCTAAAACCAACGGTCACACCAAGGAAAATCTAATTTCTGTTGCCAAAGAAGCAGGAATTGGAGGGATTCTGTTTGATTTGAGGGGTGGTGCTGTCTGACATTGAAGATGGTGGATTTCCTGAATGAAAGTCATCTGGTCGTCAGAAGCTGTGGATGAAAGCTGATGGTTTCCCAGATACCGAGTGTGGTAGTACTAGATGATCTGTCTGAAGATACCTGCGTCTGGGTGGTAGGACCGCTTTAGATGGTAGTTAAACTGGATTTTCAGGCCTAATTGGTGTGTGCCATCGACAACTCACTTCTTTACATCAACGGAGTATCAGTGATTGATTTTGAACCCTTAACACCAAGTTTGGTCGATGGACTTGGCAGAGATGTACATCAGCAATGTTGATGGACTTCAAGACAGACAATCCATGAAAGATTCAGACAATCGGCTCTCAATTTTGGGGATAGATCCCGGACTCTACTTTTTTATCAACAAATCATGCTTTGGACATTCAGATCCTCAAACGAAGCTCTTACATCTCCATACACGTTGAGCGGCCGTAAGAGATTATTCTTCATTACGGACCTGAGGTTGATATAGAAAGTACTTCGAACGTGAGTACTTGGTCTGGCTTTCCGGCATCTAGTCATAACGCTTTCCACTAGCTAATTAATCAAAGGCGCCTTGATTCAAACCATTCCTCATTCATTCTGGCTGAGACTTGTTGGGAGAGAACCGAGTCACGAGTAGTACGAGTATGCAGAAAGTCAAATGCATTGCTTTTGTGTCGCGCAGTAAAGTAAAAGTGTCTGAAGTAATGTAGACCTTCCAAAACATCAAGAATATCCCCATTACTCACCCAACGCAATTCTTCCCGAATATGCCAGAAGTAGAAGCACAAAGGCGTAACCTAAACTTCCAATTGTCCCCATAGACTTCAAATTCCCAAAATATCATCCCCTCAAACGTCTTATTCGGCCTTATCGTCGCTTTGAGTGGGCTCGGCTGCGTTGGAAGTGAGGACGGAAGTGCCTTCAGCGGCGGCAGTAGTGTCTTCGGTGGTCTTCTTTGGCGCACGAGACTGGTAGGTTCGCTTGGGTGGACGGGGGCCCTTCTCCATGACGAACTGTATAATTTCAGTTATGTTTCTTGATATGTCCTTCCTGATTTTTAAGGATTTACCAATTTCTCCTTGATAGCCTTCCATGTGAGAATTTCAACCACGGGTGTGAAAGTCTAAGCCAGAGTGGGAGCGGTATCTTCGGAAGCTCTGCTACCATTGATGTTGCCTTGTGGGGCAGAGTCTGCTCGACTACCCGTGAGATTCAGGCGGTTGATTATACAAGCGGCGAACTTATTATGATACTGAACAGCGCCTCCGTCGTGAGCGATTATGATTTGTTTTGGCTGTCCACAGCGATCGAAGGTGATTTGAGTCAGAGAGAGTTGACCGTACAAGCCAAGTTCTCCAACAATCAAGTACTCGAGCTTGTGCTTCAGTGCCTTGAACTCATCTATGGTGGGCAGTAGCAGGTGTACTGAGTGATACTCTGCCCCAAAGTACTTGCTGGCTGCCTCAGGACCACAAGAAGCAAGTCCGTCCTTCGCGAAATTGAAGTAGACTTCCTTTCCGCCGCCCAGGTTATCTCCAAACTCGGCGCTTATGCTCACGAGAGTCTCAATTCGAGATTCGCGGCAAGTAAAAGCAAATTTGGCATGTTGTAATTGACTCGGAGACCTGAAGGTCCATCTGATATCATTACGATCTGGTCCGCAATCATGTCCACACAGATATTCCAAATAGCCCTGCGGAGCTCCAGTGGAAGCTTTGGGAAGAGCTTGAATGTAGTGAGGGGGATCCAGCGACCATTCTTCTTGCTTTTCTTATTATTGTGGTTGGAGGTAGAGACGCCATGTTGATTATCTTGGTTCCGAACTGCTACCTTGTTGCTGAGATTAAGTTGGAAGAGCAAAAGCTGGAAGAAAAGGCTTTGACTTCGCTTCAAATTTGGAGCAGCCTGGTGGGGGACAAGGGTACAAGCACGTGTATGGCTACTTTCAGGCAGGAAGAGCTACGAATTCTTTGACTTGATTGGCAGCAAGAGCCGAAAGCTGTAAGCTTGTCAAAGATCTTTGCGACCAAGCGCTGGGTACTCTACCAACAATTGGCAATATTTCAGCCCGCTTTGCACATTTCGAAGATTTGACTACAGGGCATGCATGCAACTACTTTAAGCTTCTAGTTACTTGAATATCTCCCCGTTGAGATGCAAATTAATCATTGCTAGTCATGGTCCTGTACGTTCGCTCAGTTTGTTGAAATACCCCTTTTCGAAATCTCGCGTAGTGATCCTCGAATTTGGTTGGTCCGGCACGCGACACTTCTGTTAGTCGGCTCAAACTTTTGTTTTGATAAGTTTTACAGAGGCATTGAGCCCCTCAAACGAATTCTAAATACATTGCAGAGACAGGAAAAACTAATTTCAGATCTAGCTTACTGAACTTGTCCTGTAGAGCTCCTTTATGTCGTTCGTTGTGCAGGTGCGAGGTCCATGCGCCCGGCCCTGACAAGATTCCTCTCATGAATGACGGGAACCTACTTGAATGATTGGGACTCATTTGTTTGTTAACATAAGCTCCTAGAAGCACACGCACATCTAATGTGAAGCTACAGTTAGCGGTACTACTCAAGAGGACTATTGTGAAGATTCGCAGCTACTTTTACACATGGGTAGGAAGATGGCCCATATAAACAATCTACACTAACCACGACTGTCCAGTCCTGTAGAAAACAGTGCTCAAATCCAAGTCTCTTGCTATAATGTCTAGGTAGAAGAGGCTAAAGGTGGGAGTAAACCAGTCAAGAGCTGCTCGGAGAACTAGCGGGGTGGCTTCCCGATTCGATGCACTTCAAACGACATTCCAGGGGAATGAGCCCAACACTCTCATCTCACAGGCCCGTTTAAGTTGCCGAGCAGCCAAATCAATGCCTTTCACGACAAACTGAGGAATAGAAACCATGGTCTGATTGCACGTGACCAGTGAATGGTTCACGAAGTCCTTCCTGCAGGGAAGAATTAACAATTCAATGAAAGGAAAATGTGGGTCTGTTGCCCTTTACCCAACCTCGAGCACGACAATTGACCATAACTAAGCTCAAATCGGTAAGATTCAGGTGTTCCGGGGTACCAATTGCCCACTCAGTCATCCTCCCAGTTGCAAAAGCTCATTCATTACCCCGGATCACCCAGTTCACTCCTTCAGCAGTCCTTCGGCAATGACTGGAGAGCGAACACACTACTGTGACTCCACCCGCCATATTTTCTATAAAGTCCTGAAGATCTTCCCTCGGATATGACTGTCCACGTCGACCAAGTCTCCGAAAGTGTTTCCGACTTTGTACCAAGTATCATCCCGCACCAAGTCAACAATTACCACTCCATCATGGCTCGTCCTACTCCCAAGCGTGTAAGTCGTAACCGTCTTCTACCGATTCCTACTGCGCATAGTTATATCCAAGGATACATTTATCCCATGCTGGCACATTGCAGAAGATACTGACCAGTGCCAGGGAACTACCGATGGCAATCCTCGATTCCAACCAGCACAGCAGAAGTCCAAGAATGTCGCCGACACCAATGGTGGTACCAATCCTCCATCCGTATCTTCGACCTCTTTCTTTCCCGACTACTCTAACATGGGCTGGTACAATCAACAAAGTGATGATGGTCAACAACACCCCGCTTACTCCGATCCAAGTCAGCGCACTCTGAGCAACTCCCAGCTCTCGCTTATGTCACCGATGGCCTTCGAGCCCAGTCTTCGCACTCAACCCTCTCTTGCACAAGTCGATTCAACTCAATACACTACAGCTGGGGGAAGTTATGATGCTCATCAAAAGACATCAGGCACCAATGGCTACGGTGAGGCTCCAGGAAGTGTGGACGGTAGCGATTGGCAACCAATGGGATCCGGATACTCTCCATTTCATGGCCCTGCTGAAGATTCTGTTGTCCGGGTCCTGAAGGACTTAAAGTTACCTCCAATTAGTAACTCGCCTGCTCCTCAACCAGTTGCCAAAGACCGAAGCCAGAAGAGTCTAGCTATACAGACTTCTTCAGTTGGTGCCATTCCATCTTCTGACATCGCACAAGCTATCACAATTCCTCATCCCGTCGGCAGAAATGGACCTACCGGAGCTTTGTTTGCATCTACATCAAACTACAATTTGAAAGAAGATGTTGGTCGGCCTTTCCCTACCTTCTCCAAGGGACCGATGGTCAATTCATCTCATCAAAGACTCAAGCTCACTCGAGGTCAAATCAATGTAAGTCCACTTGATCTCTGAATTTCCAGCCTTCTCTGTTCTTGCTCCCCATCCCAAATTAAAAAGAGCCTGCTTAGCAATGTCATTCATCAATGCTAACCAAGAGTTTGCAGAGGCTGAGCAAAGCAAAGTTAACAGCCTTGAAGGC
Source organism: Cadophora sp. M221 (assembly GCA_017366145.1). Lineage (NCBI taxonomy): Eukaryota > Fungi > Ascomycota > Leotiomycetes > Helotiales > Ploettnerulaceae > Cadophora > Cadophora sp. M221. The sequence goes on along the minus strand of JAFJYG010000352.1, from coordinate 24,672 downwards.
CGAGAAGCTTGCAACCTTCGATCTCTTCCCAAAGCTACCATACGAGTTGCGTTGCATGATCTACGATCTCATGCTTCCAGACCGACGAATCATTGAGATCAAACTCCGCAAGTTGAGCGAAGAAAACAGAGATATGGGAAGTTTCTTGCTTTCCTACGACTTCCCTGCCGTGTTCTATATCTCCAGTGAGGCACGACAATGGGCCGAGCGCAAATTCAACTACAAGAAGGCTTTCGGAAATAACCTGGACGGAAAGGCTATCTACTACGACCCTCATCGCGACTCTCTCCTCTTCGATAGCATCCCCGTGTGTGAGAATTTCTTCAACGCCTCCTTGACTAGAAGCGAAATTCAAGCACGAGATAGAGCAAGAATGACCAAGCATTTCTACCTCAAGTCCAAGGCCATCGACGCACCGCTATTCCTAGCGATCAATAATGCATGGGAGTTGGACGTGCCTACCGATGCGTTCAAGCATCTAGGTCAGCCTCAAAATATTGTCCTCGCACGTCCAAGTGCTGTGGCTGGTAGGATGGATCGAGCTGCTGCCAAGGAAATTTTCGAGGGCCTGGAACACGCTGCAAAGCGACTTCTACCTGGACAGCAGATTGTAGCACCTAATATGGTTTGTTGTATGACTTTCAAGGAGCTCAGAGATAGGGTGGTAAGTATCTCATGTTTGGCGAGGGAGAATATGTGCTGATTAGATCTAGGAGGAGCTCAATCGTCCACCTCCACCAATCGTCCCTGCCGAAGAAGTCACCGGAACCTGTGACAACGTCAACAAAACGGCTAGCAACACTTCAGGTACCTCCTTGGGATAGCGAAAGGGTGTTTCGGCATGAGGCGTAGTGTAGGCGAAAAGGGTCGCAATGGACGGAGGCTATGGTTTCTTCTTCGATAAGGCTTGCTGGGCCTGGCGGATTTCACAGCGTATTTACGATTTCAACTGTGTTTCTCTTCAGATGACTGAATATTGAGAGCAGTGGGTATGACTGGTTCCTGAGATATGGTTCCTCCTTGACTATCCAAGTCAATAGGTCCCGAGTCATCTTCACACACAAGACTTGGTGGGTTGATGCTGGCAGTACGGAAATGGCGTTTGGTCGGGTTATTGCGTTTTTCTTCTGCCTTCTGCTTTTTGTACTTAAGAAATCAATAAAAATTGGATTTTATCCAGAATCTGCTAGCGGGCGTTTGCCGTGTTGTTGTTTGGGGGGTGGCTTACTCATCTAGTGTTTGTATCTAGAGGGAGGGCTCCCACCATCCCACTCTTGTTCACAACTCCTCCTCATAACTAATATACATGGAAGTCCATTACAAACCGGCCATATTTGCCGTATCTAAGCCGTATCATATGTAATGTATGAAATTCTAAGTTCAAAAGCGTAGTAAGGTTCGATGTTGGGGCACAGTTCAGCAAACATCGGACCTCGTGTTCCAGTGGGTGACGACGAGAGGCATCTCGTTGCGGTGTCTAACATCTTTGACACGATCATCATCGGCGCCGGCTTAAGTGGTCTCCAAGCAGCTCTCTTCCTCCACAATGCCAACCGCTCGATCCTCATCCTCGAAGCCCGCTCCCGGATCGGCGGTAAAACCAACTCTATCGAACGGCCGGACGGAAAAGGGATCCAAGAACTCGGCGCCGCATGGCTCAATGACACGAACCAGTCCCACGTCTGGGAATATGTCCAGAAGTTTAGCTTGACCCCTGTGGTGCAGAATATTGAGGGTCTGGTAGCTGCTGAAGATGTGGAAGGGAAATGTCATTTGTTCCCGTTTGGGGAATTGCCGAGGTTTGGGGAGGATGTGAGGAGGAATATTGAGATGTTGAGAGATCAGATTGAGAGAGCTTCGTTGAACCCAGAGACTTTTGAGAAGCCGAAGTGTGATCAACTGGATGCGATTTCTTTTGAGCAGTATTGCAAGGACTTGGGTGCGGGACCTGAAGCGTTTCTGACTGCGAGGGTCTGGTCCAGAGGGACACTTGGTCAGGATCCTTGTGATGTTTCGGCCCTTGCGTATTTGGAGATCTGTCGTGGTGTAAGTCTTTTTGCTTTACAAAGTCGCTCGGTTCAGAAGTTTTTCCCTCTGTCTGGGATGAGAGGTCCAGCATTCGGTCCCTTTCTTTCCCTTGAGATCTCTCATCGAAGAAAGAACATTCACTCTGAATTTGGAGAAGTGCCGATGCGTACACGCCAGCTCTACATAGATTTTTGACTCATATGCTGATAAGTGATCTGTAATGATAGGGACATGGACTTGTGAATCTACGGTATGATGGCAAAGATGGAGCTCAATACCTGCGACTCCAAGAAGGAACCCAATCCATTGCCCTTGGAATTTCAAGATTACTTCCAACGGAAGCAATAAAGCTCAAGACTGCAGTCAATTCCATCATCAGTAGCAACTCAAAATTATACACCGTCACGACCTCCCAAGGCGAAACATTCCATTCTCGCAAAGTCATCGTCAGTATCCCCTCACCAGCCTACCAGAACATCACATTCGAGCCTCCCCTTCCAGCCCAGAAGAAACGCTACGCTACTTCAGTACTTTACGGAACCTTCGTGAAATTCATATGTCTATTCAAAACACCTTTCTGGAAACGACTAGGAGCCTGTGGATTAGCGCAAAGTTTCCGTGGACCGGTCAATCACTGCAGAGATACTTCTGTACCGGACCAAGACAACTTTGCTTTGACTTGCTTTCTTTGTGCTGACCCTGGACGAGAATGGTTAGCCCTGGGGAAGAACGAAAGGGTAGAAGTGGTCCTCAAAAAACTAGGCTCGTTGTTTGGTGTGGGATATGATGTAGTGAAAGCTGAGTTTATCGACTCCATCACTTCGGAATGGACTGAAGACCCATGGGCAGGATGGGGTTGTCCATTTGCTACCCGGCCACCAGGTCTGGAAGTCGATGTTGATATGGCTGTGAAGAAGCATGATGGATTGTACTTTGTAGGAACGGAGTTTGCGGCTGGATGGCGAGGATATATGGAGGGTGCTTTGAGGAGTGGGAAGGAAGGCGCAAGACAGGTGCTTGGGGACTTCAAAGAGGAGGAGAATCGAAACCCGATGATTCGATGATTACAGTCATTGGGACGAACATACTGTCATTTATTGTACCGAGAAGAAGATTGGAGCAACCCCATTCTCAGGTTCATTTGCCCAATCCAAACGTACAGCCAAAAACACCACACCAGTCCCTGAAGCAAAACGGAATTGACGCAGCTGCCACATGTCCCCAGATACTAGTCTTAATTCCAGACGCTGTCCATCAACAGCTCCGGCACTTGGCATGCCAGTTCAAACTGTTTCCGTTGAGGCCTTCATGTCGTTGCGGCTGGCGTGGGATCCTCGACAACTGTAACTCCAGCTAACCCTTCGCAATCCGCAGGTTTCGCTCCCTACCAAATCAAACACTCAGCATGGATGACTGACATTTTATTTCTCTTCTGAGAAGGAACGAATTCAAAAGTGGACCAGCAGGAGAAACGACATACCGAGCAACAAGCCAAATACTTCCCCACGCAGCCCCCGGTGATTATATCGCCTGTTTGGGGGAGAAAAGATTAGTCAAAGTAAAGGCGGGGAGCATGAACAGTACGAAGAGCTGTTCCAACATGGGGCCGTACAGAGAAACCCAGCAGTTCCTTGGCTCAAGATACCGATGAATCCTTTTGGACAGCATATCTTGAGCGTCTCAATAGCGTCTGGGCATTGGACTTTGGCGATGGCAGGGCCAGCGGCCATTGTGAGGCAGAGCAGTGGAGAAAGCTTCATCTTGATGGTTGATTCTTAGAAGAGATCGCTGTAACGATAAAGAAATTGGAAATTGGGAATGGGGAATCAAAGATCATATACACAACACCAGGCCATGCAATGAGTTCAGCTGGGGTGGACGATTACCGAACTCGGCAAGGCTTCAAAACACAGAGTACCTCTCAATCACGTTGCACCACGCATTGCACAAAAGACAAAAGCAGCACGAAAGTCGCACATCCATTAACGAAGAGCCCGAAAATGCACCCCGGATTTAAAGTATCGCTCCACTCCACCCAATCTCACCACAGAAATAGCGGATCTTCAATCCACACCACCCCACTCCACGCCCCCTTCGCCTCTTGTGTGCTGTGCCATGGATCCTCCAGTGTTTCCTTCCTTATTGCATCTTGCGGCACTTGTGTTGGACCCAGTCTCGGAACTGGTTGCCACTACTAGTGGGGATGGCGATGCGAGGAGGTGCGAGAGTGATGATTGGTGTTGGGCCGTGGGTGGTGGTAAGGAGTGGTGTGGTCGTCATGGCGGTGGTGTGTTCGGCAGAGATGGAGGTGATTGTGTGGTAGAAGCCAGCTGCCAAGGTGATGGTGGTTTCTTTGGTCTGCACGAGATGGACGAGACTGAGGAAGAAAAAGAGGAGGCGGAGGAAGGCGTTTTGGATGGAAGCCATTGCTAGTGACTGTATATCGAGGAGAATGGTGGGTGCTTGGTGTTGTTTGGTGGTGGTACAGAGATTTGGTTCGTCTAATGCGAGCTAATTGAGGGGTAGCAAAGTTGTTGTTCGTGGCGATGTTGCTGACCAGAGAGAAAATAGAAAAAGGAAATGTGAGTATTTTGGCTCACTTGAGGCGAGTAAGCCTTAAGCAATGCAAGACACATCGCGCGAAAGCTAAACTTCAACCCGAAAACACCTTATCTACGGACGAGAGGGAAAGAACTCAACAATTGCTTCAGACAAAGTTTTTTTGGGGACAGGAAACGCATTCCCCTCCCTCATATACAGATCAAAACATCTCCTCGTCATCGGACAGCCGAGAAAGCGTACGGAGCTGGAGGTTGCTGCTGCGTGTATCGATCATCCTGATACTGCTGATCGTCCTCCGTCCATCCCCTACGGAAGAAAAACCAACCACCACCACGGACCCGTCCAGCTCTGACCCAATGAACATTGATCTCCTCCAATACATCTTCGTCGGATCCAACACCGCCATATCCAACCTCGTCGACACCTCTCTGGGTCAGCAGCTTCTCCAATCCAGCGAAAGCTTCCAAGAGACATTGTTGATTGGCGTAATGAAGCTTGCCGCGGCCGAGCTCGTTGTAGCCTACGTATTTGCGGATGCAGTCGTTGAAGTTCTGCAGCTTGATGAAGGTGTTATCGGCGAGATTGGCTACTTCGTAGTCGTAGAAGGGGAATTCTGCGGTGGGGCGTTAGCTGAAGGATTCTTGCTCCGGGAAATGGGGGAATGGGATGGCAGGGATGAATGAAAGAGAAGAGACATACCATCACTAACAAGACGCTTGGCTACCTTTGATATTACATAAGGCGACCGGCTGGACAGCATTGCGCTTGGAGGCTCGGGAACTCTGCTGATGGCGAAATGACCCTTGAAAGAGATGTTGAGCAGCGGGCCATTGATGCCTTTCTTCCCCAGATGGTGGATGATACCGCTACTGGGCAAGAAATCACCTGCTCCGACCGTGGTGCTGAAGGACTCTTTGGGATATTTGATGGCAAGGAAGTAGCCGAAACAGATGTTGAGAAGGAGAGCGAATACGTAAGACCAGCGTCCGCCAACCATTTCTGCAAGATGGGGAGCGAGGGATGCAAAAGATGTTGTCTTTGTAGTACAGCAGGCGTGCACACCTGGAGTTGGTATAGAGTTGGAGGTTTCGAGAGGACCTGAAGTTAGGAACTTGAGTGTGCGATATTCATTTGTTTGACTAGCATCATTCGCTTAACGTTCCTATTGGTTGGATTGAAGGAAGAATCTGCCATATCAACAGAGAACGCGTTGAGTTCAGTTTTCATTTGATTTTTCATGGAAATCATACTTCTTTGGAAATTTCTGAGTTATTGCGTTGTTCTGTGTTGATTCTGTTCCTTTTATTCAACTGTTTGATGTCCTGACAAGGAACAATGCAGTAAATACAGCTCCCCAAGCCGTCCTCCAAAGATCTGCAACGCGCCATCTCCCCCCAAAGCATGCCAAAAAATATCCTCCATTATGTCTATTCCTCACGCGCAATTCCATCCATTTTGCCTTCATATCCAATGTTGTTCAATCTTGTCCAGTACAATCCAATCCGGTCCAGCTGCACCCCATCACAGCTCAACGGTCTTATCTTTGGTTTGAAGCTCTCCACAACCTCTCTCTCGCCAAACAACCCGCCCAAAAACTTCCTCTTTGTCTTCTTTTACACAGCCTCACCCTCTGTCTCCAGCTCCTCGACCCATTTGCCAACCATATCCACCGTCTCCATGACTGAGACCGACCTTCGAACTGGGGTTGATGATTAAAGGTTTGCGTTTGTGGTGGACTGCTTTGACTTGGTGTTTGTCTTGAGGGTTGGATCGGAGGTTTTCCTAGAGGCTCTCTTGGAGATCGGCTTTGAGGCAGACTTGTAGGCATGCTTAGGAACTAGAGTAGGAACTGGTGTATCAGCAGCAGAGACGTGGGTTGGTTGCGCGGCGAAGGATTTTTGGGCGACGGTTTGACCGGTGGTGTAAATGCGTTACAGGTTGTAAAACAGGACGCCGAAGAGGAATAGGGGGATTGGCGTTATGTTGCCTACGATCTTGAATGAGGCAATGTTGATGTCTCTGTAGTGAGATCTGGAATCTTGATTGGTTTCCTGTTCCAGGAAGTTGTAGTGGAACTCGTAAAAGGTTACAGAGATTATGAAAACTCTTTGGTTTTCGAGAGGGTTGAGATTTGGTGAGGAGGCAAGTGTGGATTTGTTGACTTTGCGAGACCGGAGGCCTAATTCAGCTGCTGGCTCCATTGACCTGCTCTTTGTTAGGCCTTCCACGTCCATTCACATCGTCGACATCTTGAAACCGCGGCTAAAGATATCAGATTGTAGATCAAAGCTGCTATATATATGGGTATATCCCCATGGTCAACGCAATAGTCCAAGAGCCAACGCGCCTTTGTATCATGGAATTTAGCCGTATTGCAAGGAGGATCATATGCGGATTTGTGATTTTCAAATTGAGGGCATTTCGAAAGCAGAATTCAGTGGAAACAATCGCAGTTTCAAGGCGGATCAAAAAATATACTTGGCAGAAGGATGTTGATTGGGAATGCGGAAATAAATCGACACAAATACTACTTTGAATAGGAACTCTGTGGTAAAGTCCATTACAGATCCATCCCTCTCCTTCTCCACTGTAACAAGCCTAGTCCCTCATGCATATCAAAGTAGTCAATAAGTAAGCTAAGATAAGTCAATTAATTAAGTTGAGCTCTACAACGTAAGTTATTAGTTAGAGTTAGGGCTAGTTCTTAATCAGTTATTAAAAACTTAACTTATAAGTAGCTTATAAGCTAGGGGAATTAAATTTCTTAATTTTAGAGTGAGTTTGGATATCTGCTAGATGTGATTAATAAATAAGAAGTAGCTCGCTTAGCAAATCCTAAGCCTCTAATTGGCTGCAGCCACTCAAAACATCGCCTTTAATTGGCTCAATACTGCCGACAGCGATTAGCGTTACAACTCTAGCATATCCCGAATTATTCAGAATTGAAGCCTGTTTGTTAAATAATTAATACAACTTCATTAATATAGCTTCCTCGCATGCCTTACTTATAGTTATTAATAATAAAGAATCTCGTGCTTCTTTTACTGCATCTTCTACTTCTCTTGTTAATTTATTTGCAACGATAATGGCGCCATAGTCGTTAAAACAAGCAAAACCATTGCGTGACCGCTATTTCCGTCTAACACCAACTTACAATGATAACTACAATCCTACGAAACCTCCTAGCGAGTATATTAAGGCTGATTACTCTCCATACGACTTTGGAGAGTCTCTTTTTGATGATAGAGAAGCTCGCTCGTCCAGATTTCCTATAGGCTATGTTCTAGCGCTTGCTAATAAGAGGAAGGTTACTTCTTAGACTTGGAAGGTAGGCTACGCGTTGGTAAATGAAACCAAGCCATCAAAGTCGAGAATATGATGCTATAAACTTTATATGATTCTTTGCTAATCTATTAGCTTTATACGCTAACTTTTGTAGGTTATTATGATATTAAATTTAGTAAGAATCGCGAATACTACTTTAATGCAAATACCCTCCTTAGCGCCGTTACACATCTGCTAGAAATACACAATTTGGACGAAGGAGAAGATACATAGAGAATAAGGAATAAAGAGCTTATAGCGCAACCTTTAAGAATTGTAAATAGCAATTATAATAGAGTTATTTCTTTTCGACAGTAGGAGTTTAAAAACGCGTTTCTTAAATGAATTATTTACGATAGCGTTAAGCACAAAAAAGCAGCCTCTGGTCGATTGAAAAGGTGCTTTATTATTACAAACAAAAATATTACCAATGCTTTGCTTACATTATATACTACGATTAAAAATTAAATTCATAAGCTTTTTGCATACTTTAAGTCACAAGTGATTAAGGAAATTTAACGCACTAAATCACGTATAACTATTATATTTAATAAATAAAAATCAAAGCGTGAAAAGATTAGTATTCTTAATATTATAATGCATTTTATCAACAACAAATATAAAGTCGTAACATAATTAATTAGGCTGCCAATACTTTCAAAGCACGGAAAGACTGGTGTTGGTACGCATATTACCTTTTAAATCTCTCACTTTTAAGGCTAATTTTGTACAAATTAGTGTTTAATTTTCCTCCCTTTTTTATAGCAATTTGGTATTACCATTAAAAACCTTAGCTACTTTGTTCTCAATAACACTTCTAATAATAATACTACATTACAAGAGCTAGCAAAAGTAATAAGTTTTAACCCTAAATAAAGAAAATTACGCTATATAAGCCACGTTATTAACTTAATTACTAGCGCGTACTTGTTTAATTAAAATAAAGCTTCATTTAACAAAAAATATAAGAAGGCTAGCGCAGAAGATCAACGAAAGCTCTGGTGGCGATAAAGAGAGGTTGGCAAGCTTTATAACTTAGTTGCACACGTTATGGTGTTTGGCAAGAGATTGGAATTGTTTCTTGATCTCCAAAAGACACTAAATATTAGTGTAGCAAAGGAAAAGAAGTAGAAGCTAGTTCTTGATGGAGGAGTACGCTGGAATGCCACGTATTGGATGATACGCCGCGGCCTCGAATTGCGCGAATTTCTCACCTTATATGCGGCTATGCTACACGTCTTGGCAGATGCGCTCAATTAGGAGATATTTGATAATAATTATTTATTAGACGAAGAGTGGGAGAGTCTTGCGATTATTAAGAAGCAGCTTACGCCATTATTTTATCTTATCAAAGGACTGGAAGGCAACGCGAAGTTAACAGAAGGCGCCCTGCAACCCTCACATGAAGCTTTATGGGAGGCTCTAATCGTACTCGAGCATATTATGGCACACTTTGAGACTCTTGAGGCTGAAGCAAAGAGCGGCAAATTTAATAACCACTAAGGCATATAATAATCGATTACTTTTGCGTGGACGGTCTGCCAAAAGTGGTACAAAAAGACCAACGATTTTGTGGCGTAGTAAGCTGCAATGGTGCTTTATTCTTGTTACAAATGGACCTACTTTGAGAAGAATTAAACCGGTAGATTACTACCATATTTAACTGCTGGCAAAGCTGCCTTTAAGAAATTATGGAAAGACAAGTATAAAAGTCAAGCGCCTGCTGCCAATTCTCAATCAATACAATCGCCAAAGCCTGCGCCGGCAGCATCTTCAATAAAGAGAGACTATTTGAAGTCAATTCTTGACGCCACAGCGCCTTAACCAGTTGTACAACGATCTGCAACAATAAGTGGGAGACGTGATTAATATCACCACTATTTGCAAGAGCCTACCATTGACCATTTGAGTTTGATGAAGTATTAAAAGCTACACAAGATCAAGTGGCCTTAATTAGCTTAGATGGCTTTTGATTTGTTAGCAATTCTTGCCATAAGCTTGGAGTGTGAAAGAGTCTTCTCTTCTTGCGCCAAATAGACTACTGCAAAGAGTTCTAGCTTGTTTGGTTTGATGCTATGGCATCAAAAGTGCTTGAAAAATTAGCAAAATCGTGGTGCTATTGAAATTGGTGGTGCTTTTGGTGCTGTTTTGTTAGATGATTTAAATATACCCTCAACTTATTAGCAACTTATAAGCTAATCAGTTAAGTCCATCAGTTGAGGTTTTACATGTAAGCCAGTAAGTTGATTTTATTAGCTCAACTGATCACTGACTTACTGACTTATTAACCACCTTGATGCATATCGGTGCTATACTCTCTAGTATTGCAAACATTCCATACCCGGACCGCATTCAACGAACACCAACGGCGGTTCCTTCGTGTTATACCACAGCTTCGTACCCTTCACCCAGCACAAACACAAAACAAATCCAAACACACCACAGCAGACAGTGTACAAGATCCGAGAAGGGCGGGCCAGCAAGTACCGAACAATTCTCGGAAGAGCAAAGAGTACATGCACGATAGCAAGAACGGCGCTGATGAGGACGAAGAATAGCAGAGCAACTGGAATGACCTGAAGGCAAGCGAGTCCGAAGTAGAGACCGACGAGTGTGAGGATGACGCAAGCTGGAAGCCAAGCTCGGGTGATGATGGTGGTGAGGATGGGTGCAGCTGTGAGATAATAACCGACAAAGTTCTCGTAGAGGGGAGTGAACATGATCCAGGCGAGGGCGAGGTGCAAGACTTTGAAATTATACTTTGCTGCGATAGCACGGAAATTGGGGGTCGGATCGGTGACGGCATCGGTGACAGGAACGTGAGGAGCTGGAGGCTGGGCTCTGTTGCGGTGTTTAGGTCGAGGCCGCTTTGTGGGAGTGACTTGAGTGGACATTTTTGAGGGTGGTGCTGAGATCGAAAGGTAGCTTCTCGTGATGCGATTTCGATGCTTTAGGTCTCTTTTATGACCACAAGAGCGAGTCCGCCACCTGCAGAATTTGTAAGCAAGTCCACTCAGTGGTGAATAGCTCCATTCATTTATCTCTAGAATTTACCAGAGATATATCTGCCCTGAAGGCTCTCTGTTCTGCAATCAATCCCGTTTTCGACCTTCTGTTTGAAAGTGAACAGCTATGTCCAGAAAGAAGTGAAAAAATACTTCCTGATGTCGCACCTACATAGACACGAACCACTCAGGGGTCAATTTCAGGACGAATAACACCAGAATAACCATGAATGTGCCAAGGAGGAGAAGGCAAGCCCATTGGTGAATAATGGAGGTGTATATCTCTGAGATTGTCCTGTAGATAAATATCCAGTTTCCGATGATAAAGCCGATCAGGGACCGGGAGATGATTGACCGAAAATCGCCTTGAGAGACAAGGGTTTTCTCTTGACAATGGTCAACATGGCGCCCAATGGTTCGAGTTGTTGTGGGCAGCTGTTGGTCGGTTTGGAATATCTTCCAAGAGAAGCTTGTTACAGGTATCCAAAGTGGAGTTGAGAGGGACGGGAGAAGGTAGTTGGAGTTCAATTGAGCTTATAAGAGGAAATCTAGGTTGACTAGTTTGCTGAGCAGCCAGTTACTTCTTCCTGACAAATCCACCTGCGGTACCAAAGCTCCATTTGCTTCTGGACCTCTCCTCCTTTCAAGTGGCCAATCCAAAAATGTAGCTCAGCTGTAAGCTTCCGTGATGAAGAGTAGATCCAAACTTTCAAATAGGCAACCCAGAGAAAGGGAGATTCTTTTGCATTTAACCTGCACATTAACTTCCTTATCTCGTTTGCCTAGCCAATGCACCAAACTTTCGAAATTTTCCGGTTGATTTCTTGCACGAAAACATTACGGCCTTTCAATAATAGTACAATAATGAATTCGTTGAAATGCCCATCTTCCTCAAGAGCAGTTCAAAACACAAAACGATCATCCTCCAAACGGCCTCAAAATAGACCCCAAGAACATAAATCCAAACCCAGAATCTCCGCTTCCACCCCTATAAGAGAACGCGTCAGTCCAGACTCGCAATGAAAAATAACTTCTCTGAAAAGGAATGAAGAACTTACATGCTACCACCACCAAGATCTACACCCGCAAGCAACCAAGACAATCCAAACATAGCGATCCACTGCGGCCAAGTATACCTCAAATGCAGCCTCTTCCTCAAGACAAACGACCTCGCAAACGACGCGCCACCAACCACCAATCCAACCAGCAAGGTGATTCCAAGAACACGTGAGCTGTAACTGACCAGAACGACCATACGCAGCGTCTGTCTAACAAAGATATTAAGTCCGAAATATACGGGAAGAAGTTTGACGAGACGAATACAGTCGGAGTCCAAGAGGAGATGAGGCACCGAGAAGACGTAGACCATGACGAATAGCATGAAGCGGAAGAATAGATGTGATGTGAAGCGTGCGAAGAGGAGCATTATGTCGAATCGCAGACCCTGGTAAAGTATCTGGGGTGATAGAGCTGGGTAGTCTGGGTGCGGAGGCTCGGGCTCATGAGGAATGTATGTATCCAATGATTTCGACATTTTGAGGATATATATGTTCAAGGAAAACAGTTGTAGCGTAAACTGAGAAGCTGTGATGGATGTTTCCAAGATGTCTTGGAAGTTGAGTTGGTGCCTGCGGATGAAGTCGAAAAAGTCAGAAATCGCTTGTGGCGCAGCAGCCCCTGGAGTTAAGCTATTTTGGGAAAACTCACGTGATGTCAACATGAACAACGTCCACTAGACTGTTGCGAAGAAATCCATTTTGCAAGGTGCCGTACATCTGTTTAGAAGTCCACTCTCAAAGAGATGATGGATGTGATAGTCGGGCGGAATGTTCCATATCCATACAGCGACATAAATTCACGTGCCCTCCCCCCGTCCACAGCAGCTCACAGCCTCTCTAAGCCTTCATCGGTGTCCATCCTCTCCGCTTCAACCTCTCACCCCCTTGCCAAATATCCAGATCCAATCCTCCAGTCCTTGCTCGTCCTCTCGGTGTGCCAGTATATCCATGCTCCCCATCACTGCTGCTCTCACTCTCGGTCCCACATTCTTCCTCAACATCCAAGAACTTCGATTGTTCAACAGCCGCCAACTCCGCAGCTCTGACAGCTTCCCTCAATGCACTCTCGTCGCAGTCTTTGATCAGACGGTGTAGGTACCATGCGACAGCGACCAGGATAAGCGCGATAGCTAAGGGGAGGCTGTGGACGGGTGTGGTGAAGAAAGCGCTGACGATGGCGTCAAGGATGTTGGAGATGACAAAGTATAATAACAGCATGCTAGCGGAAAATGTGATCTTTGGGCGTTGGTAGCAGAAGAGGAAGAAGAGCGAAAGGATGTAGATTGTGAGGTTGTAGAAGCTGGTGAGGAAGGACGGGATGCTGATCTCGATCGTGTGGGCGGAGAAGGAACAGTCCATGATGCGCGATCTTAGAAACGAAAGTACAGCAAAGATCTTGCCAGTGTGCTGTTGTGGTTTTTGTTGATGTAGAAGATATAGGAGGACGTGTTTCGACGCGTTACATTCGGAGTTTATTTTGGAGGGGACTGGTTAAGCGAGAACAACACAAAAAATGACGTGGGGTCATTCCCAAGACCAGAAGCAGTGAAGCACGTGCAGATGATGATCTGAGGCACTCAAACCATCATGAAGGTCACGATTGACTGAGAGAAACGGATTGGGACATTAATACACACATTCATACTTCTCCTCCCGTTTGCTCCAACTCCTGCCTGTCAAGGCTCCATGATCTCATATCGTACATTAACTTGACAACATGCCTCCTCCAATCAACATACCCTTTCCAGACCATCTCAATGTCACATTACCACCATTACCATGTAACCTCAGTCTGGCCCTCATTCACACTATCCGACTCAGCAGCCATCCGACTGCTTCCCTCACCCCCGTTCTGACTATCTTGCTCCTCGCCCTCACCCTCGTCCTCAATACCACACGCTGGTCTCATATGCGGATACTCCTCATACAATTCCTCATCCAGTATTCTTTTATACTCCTCTAGCGACATATCGGTTGAAGAATCCTCGAGATCATCAAGCGCGTCCAATTTCACCCGATATTCCTCCACCGCCTCAACTCCTATCCTTATCATCTCCTTCTTCAGGTCCGAGATCTCTTTTTGCATCTCGTCATGATCCATAAAAACGCCATCAGTCTGGGTACCCTGGCTTATAACCCCAGCTTTGTTCATTTGACTCGCACTCTCTTTGCCCTGATCCGCAGATGTCCTCTCCTTCGCCCTCTCCGATGCGCTATCGGTCTGTGTATCCCGTTCGACTGGATCTTCTTTCTTAATTTTCGATTCTTCCATCTGCTTGTGCCCAGTGAGCCACATGTTGAAGTGCAGAAGAGCCAGCTGAATAGACGAATTCAGCTCAAACATCATCTTCACGCCTGGGACGATCACAAGGTGGCTGAACCAAGGATAGCCAGAAGCCAGTATTGCTATCAGTACAAAATACGCCGGTCTCTACAGAGCGGCGAGGAAGATTTCTTTGATGGCGCGGCCAAGGAGGTAGGTTGTAAACGCCATGAGACAGAGGCGAAGGTACAAGTAAAACCAGCAGATAGTGTCGACGAAGAACGACAGCGTGGCGACTTTGAGCATCATGACGAGACCATAGGTGAGGAAAACAACCATTTCCAGGATGTCGTAGTAGCGATAGAAGACATAGCGTGCTAGCCAGGGGAGTTCTTCGTTGATGAATTCCCAGAGGAGGACGAAGGGGAGGGCGACTGGGACGACGATGTAGTCGAGGAGGACATCGATGATAGTATCGTTCGAGGGGAGATGCATGGTGATTGAGTATCGTAGCTCTCTTTGATGTATTGTGCCAGTGACTCGAAGCTGTGGATTTGGGTTGTGTGGTTGAGCGCGAGAGTGGTGTTTCTGGGACTGAGCTGTCGCTTTCGAAATATTTAATGTAGGCGAGCGCGCTGGCGTGAGTGAAAATATTTTCACCTGCGGTGCGGCGTGCGTTCACCTTTGTCAACAACTTTCAATTCATATCTGAGCGCACTGTTCCTATCAGGCATCAAGCAGAATAAAATTCACAGGCACTAAGTCAAATGGAAGGTCCGCTGTGCTTCGGTCATTTAAGAACTGCACTTCGAGTCCTTTGTTTACATCGCAGTCTGCTTCCAAAGGTCGCTTCATCGAAACAATCATTTCACTTAAAAACCACTACGTCAAAAGACTTACTCAACGCTTCATTGTTCTCCGAACAGTGAGGCATGAAATTTGAATCTTCAGGTAAAGAATGCTTTGGCCATGGTATTGGGTCAAATGAGGTAACGAACACTTGGCATGTTTACTTTCTGGAAACGCTGTAGAGGTGGTCATTCTGAAGTCCTCGCATCAGTGATTGGAGTATTTTCAAGACTCCTTATGCTTTAGATACACTCCCGGGGGTTGAGACGGACCACCCTTCAGAAGAAACTTAGTAATTACTCATGCTTGATTGTTTCACATGGAAAATCGGACCACGAAGGCTTAGCTATCTCGAGAGTGAAGGCTTCGCAACCCAGCAAAACCCCAGTTCGGGTAAAGAAAATTAAAAACAAAAACAATAGGATTGTCCAGCCATCATAGAATAACAAATGATCTCTCTTCCAAAATCCCATTATCCACAAACTCCATGAGTTCTCCTTCCATAACCCCACCAATACGTGCCGCCCCAATAAGCGTGAAATGCTCGCCAGCTCTTCGCAGGATCATTGGAACATCGAAACCAAACAGGATGACTACCAAATCTCCTTCCTGAATCCCGCTTACACCAATCCCGAAAAATCCCGAACGAGTTATGATCAGTCTTCGGCTTGCCATGGAATATAGAACGAGTTGGATGACTGAATCCGACATATCACTCGAATTTGATATAAACGACGACGAAGAGGAGAGTGTTTCGGAACCCGTAGCAGCTTGATTAGATATTACAGTGACTTCTGTCTCGGATGCCTTCAGATCTTCCGCCGGAACCCATCGCTCAAATACTTGGTGGAATTCTTCGTCGTTCCAAGTGCCGCAAGTAATGATCTTGTAGACACTGTCTACGGTCCTGAGGTGCTGGAATTTACTCGCCGGGCTGTGGTCATGAATATTCACTTCCCTGCTCCTTTCCATGGCATTTCGGTGAAAGGCTGTCAAACTGGCATGCATTTGGGCGGGTTTGAGAAGTTCACCGGTCTGGACTTCGACGGCAGTTTGGATTTCGTCCAAGATAACTCCTCGTATGATCAATCTGGGCCCAACAGTAATGCATTCCGTCTTGCGGCCCTTGGATGTGCAGATACGATCCTTGTCTTTGCTACGTTTTGATAACATCCCTGGGTCAAACTCGCCGTCGGCAGTCTGGGAGGAGAAATCAATTGCCCAAGAAGGAATACTTTCTTCGAAAGTACTTCTGGGCGAGAGGCGATTGTAAATCTGACCACACCCTGAGACCATCAGTATTGCGGCGCTATACTTCACGTATACTTGTGCTGTGGATTGCGTATAATTCGGAGGAAACAAAGCCCTGTTCATCATATCAGTACCAATCCGTTCATGTCTTTGTCACCTAATCAAGTTTCTCATCATCGGAAAAGGAGCCAACGGCCTTGGCTACTAGGGTCTAGCTGGGAGGCACTGACCTGTGGGGCTCTAGAAGAAAACTCAGAATTCCAAAAAGTTTGTCGCGGGGGTCGGTACATCTATATCGACGTATCCAGATAGCCATGGCGAAGATAGGATGGGAATCAGTGGTTCTGTGCAGACCGGCGAATCCTCGCTTTGTCCGTAGTTCGCAGGCCATCATACATCCATACACGATTTCAACAGTCTCCCAGTAGGTAGTTTGCGAAGTAATTGTTAAATCAGATCCTACAGGTGGGAGAGTGCCGTCCCAACGGTCGAGAGCATTACTGGCGGGGAAGTGAAATTTGGACCCTGAGTGGTGCAATCAGTAATCATGAACGTCAAGAGACTTATTTAGATAGGATTCAACGTTCAATTAATAAATACCTACATCGCATACGCTGTTTCCCGCAAATTACTTCAGGATCTCTCAAGGTAAGAGCAAACTCCTGACAGGTCCAAAGGCGAGACCACCACTGCCTGGAGAAGAGCTTGAAGAGACCATTGTAGAACCTCTCCTTGTCTTCGTAGTGAGGATCAACGTCCGGCTCGGACTCCATGTCAGTGTCATCGCTAGAAAAAGAACCCCTTCTTTCGGTCTTTGCATCCGCTATTTCCTGAAGTCGCTGCATAACAAAAGCGCTGTCATCCCCTTCAGGGCCAAGCCAACACAACACCTTGTCAGCCGCGGGGTAGATCTCACACATCAACTTCACCTGGGTCTGCTTTTCAATTGGGTCGTTTTGATTAATGCACAAGGCATCCACCCATAGTCTTCGGGAGTCTTGTTCGTATCGGAGGTGTCGAAGTGCCACCTCTAGGTTTGGGGTGATCTCGAAGCTGGTCTTGTTCAACTGTATCGGCTTTGTCTCAACTGAGCTGCCCCATGCGTAAGACAAGGCTTCATATCGTGGATCATCCCACAAATGCTCGATACTGAGTAGGCAATGAATGGGCTGTTCTTCGGAACCAGGGAGTAGCTCCAGAACCCGGATCTCATGGGCGTCGATCATTTTCGGGCTTGGATAATCAATTACAGGCTGCTTGGCAGAAACATCTTTTGCTTCTTTCCCATCGTTTTCATGGATTTCCGGCGAGTCCAGATGTTTCAATTGATGCCGTTCCAAAAACATTTCGGACAGAAATTTCAGGACATCCAGCAGAGTCTCTTGCATTGTCCCATCCCAGTCTGCTAACATCGGCTGAGAAAACAAGTTGTTCAGATCGGCTTCGGAGATCGTTCCCGTATCAAGGATCTCATATATCGCCATCAAAGGATTCATGAGAGTCACTTCTTGCATCAAGTGGACGTCGTCCTCGATTTCAGACCAATCGTACATGTCCGAAGGCTGGAACATGCCTTCAGCAATGGATGACTGATCCGAGATTGAGCTCCCATCCGCTTCAGGGGCATCAGCCTCAGATATATTGGAGTTTTCATTCATTGCTGGCTCGAGATCAATGTCTGGCTCGGAAGACGATTCGGCTCCTTCTGATTCTTCTGACTGGGAAGAACCGTTGCTATTCTCAGCTGCAAGTGGTGGCATCTCGCACATACGTTCCAACTCAAACTTCAACCACGTAACAGATTCCCTAATGTATCGAAATCGTTCATCTGCAGATACAAGATTCTTCACTACGCCATCGAGAGTCGCTACATGTCCGTTGCTTTTGTTGAGGGCATCGCCCAACGTGTTCCAATTTTCCTTGTCGTCATCCGTGGTAAAGGCATCGGGAAGCTCAGGGAATCTGAAGATCGGGACGGGGACATTGTTGAGTACACCATCTTCATTGCTGATAGCGAGATCCTTGTATAGATCTTCGAGAGACATAATGCGCTGAGGGAACCGGTGCTTCAGAGAACCGCCTCGTACGAGGCTGAACGCGGGGCTAAAAGCAGACTACGCAGAGCTCTCTCCCCAGCCTGCTGTTGCCGTAGCTGATCCCCAGCTAAATTCGAAGTGTGTTGTCGCGGCGAAGCGAAACCAGGAGTTTTGTGTGATAGGTATACCAGTTATACCGTTCAAGCTCAAAGATCACTACTGAACTCTACCCAAGATAGAGGTCCAGAAATCTTCTTGGCAACGCAGCCTCAGGTGGTCATGCATGGAGTCACGAGGTCCGAATCCTTCGGCCTTTGCCTCGCAAGCACAACAAGCCAGCGAAGGGATCAGATATCAACACAATAAACCAATAATACTCACGGTCATGGAAATTTTTGAGGTTCGGAAGGTTTATTTTCTACAAAACCATAAATCTTCCACTGAAATCTAGTGTTCAAACCTCACCAAGAAAGATGAACCAGGGATTCCAAGACCCAGCTCACCCCTGTTTGCAGAGGCCAATCATCGAAAGTAAATAATGCCACAATCCGAAAACGCATTTTGATAACTGATGGAATCCAGATACAAGTGCTCACAGACGACCTACTGAAAACTCCAGAGGTCGATTTAGAAATGCGTAAAGGGAGCACAAGAACAGCATGTTAGGAGATCAAGATGCCAGAGGGCAGAAAGCGTGTTGGAGAGGAGACAACATCGCTTGATGGCCCTGACTAACAACGAATCCAAGCCAAGAAGGTAATCAGTCAATAGTGGATTCCTTGGACCTTCTAGAAATCACCTTAGTTAAACGCCGAACAAAATGTAATCAGAGAGAACTCATATAAATCTTTGAGGCTTGGAAGTGAAATATGTTACCGGACGTCCACTCTCGCTATCTGTCTGACGAGAAATTCTCCCATATTTGATAATCCACAAACACGATGTTGGTTCCAGTACGTCAATTAAGGTGTGGAGAGCACCGACGCCTCGATTTGCCGAAGTTCACGCCAGTAAGATAGATACAGGTTTCCCCACGTCCTCGCTATCCCCACAATCATCCACCGCACCACTGCCCAAGCGCAATCAATCTTCCTACACTTCAACCCCCATTATAACCATATCCTCCTACTTCTTACTCTGTCCAACAACAGTCCCAACCCACCTCGTAGGCGTCGCATCCGTAAAATTCTTCACATCATCCATGACCTTCTCCACGCTCGTCAGATTCTCCACCACATCCAGACTCTCCCAGAACACAACAGCCTGAACATGATAATCAGTCTCCTCGGTACCAGTCGTGACAGACCAGCCAAGCAGCCCTTGTGGACCCCAGAGTTTCTCGACAAGCGGCCAGTGCGTGGTGAGGTAGTACTCCATGTTGAATGTGGAGGCGGCAGATTTGGGGTAGATGAATTGGACGACTGCTTGCGAGGGCATGGTGGGTGAGGATGAAATGTGAGATTTTGGGTTGTGGTTGAGAGGTGCAGTTTTGTTTTTGAATATAGTTTGTAGTCGAAAAAGAGAAAATCGTGGTATTTTGGTTCCAGGCTTTTGTTTAAGATGTTGTGTACGAACTCAGCAGCTTTCAAGGCGCAGACAAGGTAGAGACTGTGCCTTATATAAGACTTTTCGGACGTCGGCTTAAAAGTGGGTATAGGGGTTGTTACGCCGATTTCACATGAGGTTCTGCAGCTTTTTTATTTGATGTTAGGTGAAGTGATTACAAATGCCAGATGCGTTTTGGTATTTTGCTTATGGAAGGACTTGGCTGCATGTAGTCATGTTTTATTGGAGACTTGGAGGCTTGATAATGCTTCATTTATGGGATATTGATGAGAAATGTGTGGGGGTTCTGTAGGGTTGACAAAGGATTCATAATAGGGCTTGGTTTTGGAAAGCCGAATGTTCAAATTATGGGTAACCGGAGACTGTATTGGAGAATCCTTGCAGCTCAAAAAAGTCTTGCATAAAAAGGCCGCCCTACCAAATTGCCAAAGAATTACGCTACATCATTGATCATTCATCAATGTCCAGATTCCCAGCATTCTAAATTATAACAACGAGCTTGCCCTTGAAGTCATGGTTGGCCGACCTCTCCGGTAAATTCTCCGCATCATCCATATTCACAACAGTAAGCTGGCTCCTAATACCAGCCTCAGCTACAATTTCAAACATCTTCTCCATAGCCTCCACACTGGCATGCAGCGCGCCCTTGACAGCAATCTCATGAAAAGTCAAATTAATAGCATCGAACCTGAACGGCTCTCCAGGAAGTCCCAGCACCACAGACGTGCCGCGGGGTCGAAGACGGTGCAGGATCCAGTCGTTGTCGTCGAGGTTATCAGTGCAGACGACGGCGGCGTCGAGGCCTGCTCCATCTGTGAAATCGAGGATTTGCTGGGTTGAAGCGGGGTCTTTGGAACTGACTGTCAAGTCGGGCCAGAGAGCTTTTGGGACGATGCCTTCGAGTTGCGAGGTCAGATCGCGGGAACTGACTGCGAGGACTTTGTATCCCATTGCTTTTGCGAATTGGATTCCGAGGAGACCGAGGGCTCCGATGCCGACTATGGCGACGGATTGACCTTTCTCCAGATTGGCTTCTAGGAGGCCGTTGTAGACTGTTGCGCCGGCGCACATCATTGGTGCGGACTCTGTTGTCAAGTGTTAGTGGGTTCAAAAGCCACAGGAGAAGGCGAGACTCACGATCAAAAGGCACCGCATCTGGAATCTTCAAAATCGCATCATCAGAGGTAACCATGTACTCAGAGAACCCTCCATCGGCACCAACAATCCCATGCATAGTCTGGTTGAAGCAATACCGGGCATTCAAATTCCCCTGATTGGCCTTAGTATGCCATTTACAACCGGCACAATGTCCACAAGCGTTCTTGAAGAGATAAACGCCGACTTTGTCACCGACTCTCCAGTCACCAGAGACGTTTGGTCCAATAGCAGCAATTCTCCCTGTGGGTTCGTGAGATCCGATGTGTGGGAGTTTGGTCTTGAATGCGCCTTCGTAGACCATGTGGTCGGTGTGGCAGAAGCCTGAAGCGACGAGGCGGACGAGAATCTCTTTTGGTCCGGGGACGGGCACTGGAACATTGGTTTGGAGGTGGTAATTTTCTTTGAACTGGGGTTTTGTTAGTATAATACACTGAGTCTGTTTTTTACCACTCCGAAAGTAAATAATACGCGGGGTAAATGCTCACTTTGGTAAGCCTAAGGGCTTTCATAGTCTTGGGGATTGATTGAGACATGACCTTTGCAGCACAGTGTAGGGAAGCAATTACAAGATGGCCGTGAGTGGAGGAAGTATATTGTGAGATTCCAAGCAGAGGATGATGGATATTCGTTGGCAAGCAGAATGAAGTCTGTTCAGGAAGCGGGGTAGCACAAGCTAATTATATGAGCCTCTTGCCATTACCGCTGATACAGAGCTCGGAAATTCGCCACTCGTTCTAAATTATATATACATGCAGCTGAATTCGAGAGTTACTGTGATTGCGTGGATTTCTCCGTTCCCGGGTCACTGTCCGAGGCACAGCTTTGAGCCAAGCAGGTCGGCATACATGTTGATACTTTCACGATCCTTTGAAATGATGTGGAAGGCGCAAAATGACATCTGCAAAGACACCTACTGTATGGTACTTTTGAAAGACATACTCGGTATCCCATCCCTGAGGCGCTCCAATGGTGATACCAGCGAGAATCGAGAAGGGAAGGTAGAAACAGAAATCAAGATTCTAATCTTGTTCAGCGGATCAAACCTACCAATTTAATTATTCACAGAACAGAATACCTTGATTTTTTTTTCCCACTTTCGCTTTGACTGAGAACAGAGGTAGTATTGCGGCGCGGCTTTCGAGAAGGGGATATCTTGTTTTCCTCTTGAAGATTCATTAAGCGCTCCTGAAGTCCACCGGAGTCCGAAACTTGCTGCTTACTGGTCCATTCGCGAACTCTTGCATATATTATCATATACAACGCACCAATAAATTCTGAGTGGCTTTGCACTCATGCAACGAACTTCCTTG
This sequence comes from Cadophora sp. M221, assembly GCA_017366145.1. Taxonomy (NCBI): domain Eukaryota; kingdom Fungi; phylum Ascomycota; class Leotiomycetes; order Helotiales; family Ploettnerulaceae; genus Cadophora; species Cadophora sp. M221. Next base: position 2,262 of record JAFJYG010000352.1, on the reverse strand, counting down.
AACTAGCCAATCTGATGAGTCCCGACTGAGACAGTAGAACTTAGAACCGCAGGGCGTACTTCCACTTGCCAAAAGATAAACGCAAGAGAATCTATCTTCTTATTTCTTGCAGTCAAACCTTATTCAAAAAAAAGCGCTCTCGCGGCGTGAACATTGGCAATGACGTTCTCCTGTCGTTGATACACTTCTTGGTAAAGAAGCGCTAGGCCTTAGAAATATTGACCTTCGCTTAGCTCGCTTCGCTCGCCTCGCCACCACGCGCCCTATGCAAGTGAATCCCACCATGCGGCTAAGAGACCTGCAGCTTGATTTGTAAGACTCTGGGGATGCAGCAGCACTATATCTTTCCTCCCAAATATGCCGTGCTTACTTCTTGGTCACTGCAAGTACATCTCTCTACACCTATCGGCTACAAGAGCGATTACTCGGTCCGAGTTTTCATTCACGCCGTACTTGTACTTGGACGCCGCGAAGTTACTTATGTATGATCCGACGTCATTCCGTTCTCGCTTCTGTTGTGTTTTCGGGTTCCGCCGCTTCAATGCACATCACCGATATGCAGCAAGATAGAAGCATCACGTCGACTAGTTATCACCGATGTGAGAGAACGAAACCTGCTTTTGACTTTGACTTTCTTTCTGACCAGAAGCCAATTGGTAAGCTAAGATGAGAGATATATGTCGATCGATGGTATTCAAACGAGAGATAAATATGTTTGAATCGGCAATGTTTACTCAACCCAGCATCTTTCAATCCTGATAATCGTATCTCAGTTGTAGTTTCCTACTCACAACTTCACAACTACTAATTCCCCTACCAAAGTACGCCAAAACATTCAATCATATCCTAGCAGAAAAGCCCAACCAACTTTCAAGATGTCTTCATCTACAACCGCCAATTTCAAGGCGTCCATCATCTCCTTACCAAAGGCAACCACAGTCATCGAGACAAGATCTCTCCCTCCCCTCAAACCAGATGAAGTCGCCATAAAAATCAATGCATCAGCTATCAACCCCGTAGACTGGAAAATGCAAGCCTACGATGAATTCCTAGGTTCATACGTATGTCTCTACCCCACCTCCTCCAAATCGCAAACATGAAAAAAAAAACTGAGCGAAACACAAACTGACATTCAAAAACAGCCCAACGTCCTCGGCTCCGACGCAGCAGGAACCGTAGTCTCAACCGGCTCCTCAGTGAAAGACTACACGCCCGGCGACCGCGTCTTCTTCCAAGGCATAATCGGCGCCCCTTTTTCCTCAACCTTCCAACAATACAGCATCATGCCCTCTCCCCTCCTCGGCAAAACACCCTCCTCAATAACAGACGTCCAAGCCGCCGGGATCTCCCTCGCAACCATGGCCGTCGTGACCGCACTCTACGACACCTTGACGGGCCACGGTCTCGCAGCACCGTGGACGCCGAACGGCGGGCAGGTCGGGAAGGGGAGGGCGATTGCAATCATAGGCGGCTCGTCGAGTGTGGGACAATACGCTATCCAACTTGCGCGTCTATCCGGGTTTGAGAAGATCGTCACGAATGCAAGTCGTGCGAATCACGAGTTGTTGAAGCAGCTAGGCGCTAGTGCTGTGTTGGATAGGAATCATGCTTCTGGCGAGGACTTCGCGAAGGCGGTGGGGGATGTCCCACTAGAAGTGGTGTTTGATGCTATTTCGGCGAGGGAGACGCAGATTCTGGGTGTGCAGATTTTGGAGGCTGTTAAAGTGAGGGGGGAGAATGCGGAGCTGGTTACGGTTAATACGGTGCATCCTCTTGAGATCGATGCGGAGGCTATAGCGTTGGGACAGAAGGGAGATGTCAAGGTTGGGATCAAGCAGGTTTTGGGGATTGGGAGTAAGAAGGAGTTGAGGTATTTGAGTGAGCCGCTGATGAATTGTCTTGGTGGGGAGGAGGGATGGATTGCGAAGGGACTGTTTAGACCGATGAATGTTAAGATTGTGGAGGGTGGGTTGAGAGCTGTGGAGGAGGCGATGGCGTTGAACCGGAAGGGAGTTAGTGGGGCGAAGGTTGTTATCAGACCTTGGGATGAATGAATTTAGAGAGAGAAAATTGCTAAGATATGTTTCAATTCCTTCATCCAATTTAAATACGCTTAATGTAAAATGCATCTAAATCCAAAAAAATCCAAGTCACACAAGCATGACATGTTTCTCTTCCCAACCCCTCGAATCCTAGACAAGTAATCAGTACCTAGTATCTCTCAACATGAAGACCGCAGAATCAAAACCTCAAACTCACCTC